>PHNY01104717.1:3580-14185 GCA_003724115.2 Anethum foeniculum
GAATTTAATTAAAATTAAATTAAAAATTCATATAATATGGAAAAAAAAGCCCGTGCCTCGCACGGGTTCTAAGCTAGTTACTATTAAAGCGTTAATTCCCTGTAATTCTAAATTTATCTAAATATTGATGTTATAAAATATCAAAATATATGATATAATGGGATCCTTATTTTTATCTAAAAACAGGAGTATCAACAATCGATTGTCATCTAGTTTTGGCCGAAACAAAAAAATCTATAAATTGTGTATTACCTGTACCCGCATTTAAAAAAAAAATAAAATCGGTGTTAAACCTGTACAGTTATAGCTGACCCTGAGAATAACAGTGATCAACCATTACAATTAAAAAAAAAAAAAAAAAACAATAGCAATATAGACCTTTAATTTGTAAGAAGAAAGAAAAGATCATTAAAAAAAAAAAATTCCTTATTTGCCCCCCAATTCAGTCTTTTAAGGGGATTTAAAAAGAACATAAATCCTTTGTCTGCACCCCGTTTTAATCATGTAAGGGGATTAAAGAAAAACATTAAAAAAAAAAAAAAAAAAAATCCTTATTGGCACCCCATTTCAGTCCTCAAGGGGATTTTAAATGGAAATCCTCCTGCCTTCAGGTCTAAAAGCCAATTTAGAATCGACTTCACTACCAAATAGAAGACCAAATAATCAATTACAGTAACAAGGAACATTTAAAGGTGTAACAGAGGTTTGAGATGTTCAGGAAGTATAAACCCTGCTCTTAGTTCCTCAAACGAGTATTCAATCTCTTCAGGAACCTCTCTTGTCAGAGTAGTAGCAATAGAAGCAACAGGGTTTGGAGCTGGAGTCGTGCTTGTATACATTGGAACTGATGGAGTTAAAGGTGTAGAGGGTACATGAAACCTCATTGTCTTGGGAGTCCTGTTGGCTTCTTCCCCTACAGCAGAAACTGTTTTGGAGGGTGTAAGAAATGAAGCGTTACTTTCAATTTCTTTTTGTGCCGTCTCAGTGTGTTCCAATTTGTTTGCTGCATTGGCCTTCGGTGATTCTCTGTACAATATAGGCGAGAAAGGCTTGCGGAATATAGGCGATGATTGGGCTTCATGAGCATTGAAAGAATGCTTTTTCACCGGGAGATCAGCAATCTCAGAGCCTTTCCTACCTAAAATATGAGAAGAGAAAATTGGAAAACTGTTGAACAAAATACATAAAGGAGGCAGGAATATGTGGATTGCCATGAATTAAAGAATCAGAACAATTTAAGTTTTTCGAGATTTTATAACTTCAAAATATAGATAATCAATCATTTAAAAAGCTGGAACCTCTAGGATGTGTTCGGAAGGGAAATACAAATTTCAGTTAATCTAAAGGCTAAGTATCTTCATGCAGTTACCTTTTTTTTTACTTTATATAAAGTAAATTATTTATTCTATACTTCACAAGAAACATGATCGCTATCCTCAAAAGAATGCAGGCACATGCAGAAAATAATTATACATATAATATTACCAGCTGAAAAGGCTGCAACTCCACTGTCTCTCCGTGAATTGAACTGGCCACGATGCTGCACTCGCTCATTCATTTTAGTCTGACGTGAACTGGGAGTCCCTTTAATGGAGTAAAGTTGGTTAGTGTTTGGAGTTTGTAGCACTGCTCCTCCATGCGAGAGTCTTTGATTGCTTGCACCACCACATGACAATCTAGAACCTTTTTTTAAACTCTGGGTTTTCTTGGGGCTCGGCTTCGATCCAAATAGTACTTCCTGTTCTACTATTAATTGTACTTCAAGTTTCTTCTGGTCCTGGAATAGATGAATGTGTGCATGTGTCATTTACATACACACTCATGTAAAATCACACTATCTAGTTAGCAAAAGAAAAACACAAGCCATGTGAAACAACAGGTCCATACCCTCTGCCTTTTGCGTTCTTGCTCCTTTTCTTGTCGTAAATTATTATAATCTTGAAGCATGGAAATAAGTCGTATCTGAAAGACGCAAAATAAAAGTTAGTGACTCGTGTATTCTTAAGGATTTCCTACATGGAGTAGAGACATAGAAAGGAGGTGAGACTTACTCCATCATAAGTAAACTCAATTCCCCTCTCTTTTTCCCATGCATCGGTCTTTGAAGCTAATGTCTGTATTATTCCTGTCAAAAAAAGTGTCAATATTTAGAACACTATCAAGAAGAAAAAAATTATGTAGTCAATGTTCTAGTCATCTACCACAACTGTAGTCTGAATGTCTTATCAATAATTTATTTTTTGAGACAAACTATATATAAAGAGCAAGTCCAACAACGTCCTAAAATTATTGTCCTTGGGCTTAGTTAAGATTTAGGGCATTTTGGATAAATGAGTGTTCCAACAACGTCTTAGTGGTACCTTAAAATACTAGGACATTCATGGCATGCCTTATTTTCAAGACACCACTATGCATGTCCTATTTCATTTTTTCAATAAAAATTTACTTTTCCTCCTTTTTTTACTCGTCTCTTTCTTCTCATCTTTTCCCTTCCCATTAATTGTAATTCAAATATATTATTATTTTAATAATAAGGAACAAATAAGGCATGTTGTTGGAGTAGATAAACCAAAATAATATCCTAAATCACTACGACACTATTTTTTATTATATTTATAAGGCATACAATACATACTAGGATATTGTTGGACTTGCTCTAATACACTAATCATCACGCTCCTATGATGTGTGAAAGGACCAAATTAACGGGTAGGAAAAAAAAGGATACCAATGCAACACCACAAAAAGCCTAAATTGAGCACCAAGGACTTCTAAAATAAGCTCATTGTGTGTTGATGTATACTTTGGTAAACATTGGGTCAGTATACTTGGGACTTGAGGTGTAAGAGTTGATTTGTGGATGGAGCAAAATTTACCTGGAAGTTTATTAACCAAAGCTCGAGCTTTCTCAGCACGCTTCAGAGTAAGATGTGTACCTCTCCCAGAATTATATCGATTCTCATCCTGCAGACATAGATTGTATGTGACAGTTAATATAGATGATTTATGAAGTAATAATATGATTATCCAAGATAGAGAGGGATTTCACTGCACCCTATTGTACTCCTCAAGCCAACACTCTTCTTCACATGCTGTCATCCATTTCTCAACCTTTTCAAGTATCTCTTTTCTGCTAAGAGCTTCTTCTTTCGCATTACCAATTTGAAGCTCAATTTGTTCAAGGATATGACCGGGGTCCATGGCTCCTTTGATACACGATACAAGTAAGTCAATTAGACAAATTTTGTGCACAGAATAGAGAAAATGATAAATATCTATTTAACAAAATCAGCTCACCAGTTTCAATAGCTTGTACAGAAAATTCTAGTGCACTATCTGGTTCCAGGATCATGTGTGTCTTCCTGCATATGTCCTCTAGCTCGAACCTCTTTTTGCAGACCAGCTCTTTCATTTTGCTTGCTTTCAGTGCTTCCAAACGATACACTTCAGCCGCAACCTGCATGATATATATTATATAATATTAAGTTGATAAAATAAGGTTGGACCCCTTAACAAAATTCAACAAATGAATAAAAACTAAATCCTCACATAATTAAGGGAATCCTCAGTAAGCATGTTAGGTTCTTTCAATTCATGTTCTGAAGCAGCTATGTTGCGAGTAACATTTTGAAACATCTGCTGCTCTTCAACTGGAGTATCCATCAAATTCCATAATTCCAGCATTGATGTCGCAAGGTCTTGCAGCTGGAAAAATTTAACAGGCAATACTAAGCTGATTAATAAAGGTAATTCTATACAAAAAAAAAGTGTCCTGTGAAAGATACAAGATCCTTTTTGCGGTCCCCCCTAACACCTTAAGGTTTTGGGAGAATTGGCCATCTAATGTGAATTTCGGAGCTCAAGTAATACCAAAAATCTCAAACTTGAACCCTTGTATCCACTCTAAAATCCTAAAATGGGATTTCGAGTGAGGGGGAGACAGTATTAAAGATAATAAGATATGAGATCCATTTAGTGGCTTTCCCAACACCTTCAGGTTTTGGGGAAGTTGATTATGTAACATGACTTTCAGTGCAACCATTATTACCTGATGCATCCTCTGTATCTTTAGATCCCTCAACCTTTGACTTGCAACCGCCAGTTTCTCAATAGTATCATTACTTAGGCTTTTTGTAACATTTGAATCACCTAAACTGGAATAAACCTCATTGACTGTTTGCTGAAAATCCACACCCAACACCAAGCATAGAGAGTTTAAGGTATTTTGATGATCCAGAACCTGCTTCAGGCGATCACTCTGCATCCAGATAAACAACAACATTAATATACATAAACAAGACAGGTAATTTCCTGCTGACAGAAAACCTGCAAGAACTTTAGAGGATACCTTTTCTTTTTGAAGGTCCTGAAGCTCTTGTTGCAGTTCTTCAAGCTTTCTTAAAGATAAATCAGTTTCATTGAAACCTGAGCTATACTCATCAGACCTATAGATTTCATTTCTTATCTTTTGTATTTGCTCTACAACATCATAAAATTGATTTCTTCGGTCCAACTTCCTCTTCTGCATCTCCTCTAGTTGTGGACGGATAGTTTTGAGTTCTTCCTTTAAGCTTCGAGGAGTTTGATCAGACTGAATAAATAAAGTCCATTTCAATGTGACTTAATATGTCAGCATAGCAGAACGGAGAAATACACACACACACACAAAATAGGCCAGTAGTGCACAACATCTACGTGTAGAAATCCCACTTGACAAGGAGGAAAAATATAATAGCAGACAATTCAGCATCTTAAAGAAAGCATTGCATCATACACTACAGTTGGTAAGTAAAGAAAACAGTATTCAGCTCTAAGCCTCTAACCACTCTCATAAAGAAGAAAGCCAAGCTCATTATTCTGATTTTTCAGCAAATTTTTTCATTAAATTAGGTTAAATAATGCAAAACTCCAAAACTTAATGTTGTGTAATTTCTAGATAACTCGATAATGTAACTTTTATAAAGCAGCTAAACAATATATGTACTGTCTGTTATTTCATTGTTGTTTTCAGTTTAACTTAAACAGTTTTTATAAGTCTGCAATAGTTCAAAATTATGCTAATCAGACCAAAATAAACATATAACTGTTTTCCCTGGTATACAATTAGATTTTTTTCATTAAGCTAGGAGAACCAGTTCATAATAGTGCTGTCATGTTCCATATGATGACACTGCTTATATTTAAATCAGTAAATTAATCGCCATTGGAATCAAAAGGTCTACCAATTGTGACATATCACTAATAAATGATGGATACTTCTTAGTTAATCCGGTACACAGTTTCAGAACTTTCCTCTTTACCTGCCTAATATGTACAGGCCGCTCCCCCATTGCAGAGCAGATAGATGCAAGCTCTGCTTCAGCATCAGCAATTGCCTGTCTTAGCTGAGCTCTACTCTTGTTCGCTGAATCAACTTTTCTTCTATAAACCTCTAGGCACTCTCGTTCAAGCTCAAGAAGCATTTTATCTCTTTCAATATCCGACTCCCCAACCTCGTCCCATATTACCTGACGTCAATAAGTTCATATTACATGTAAGTTGCTATTAAAATATGGCCACAAACCTGAAGCTTTTAATAATGTAACTAAAATGAAAAATAGAAACAGAAATAACGAATGGATCAGCAATGCATGTAAGGGGTAGAACCTTGAGTTCGTATAGAAGAGAGCCACACGTTGTTTCAACTTCCATTAGTGGATTAATTTGAGGGACATACATTGAAGAGAAATACAACCTGTTGATAACAGTAATATAAATGAGATATCCAAGCTATACAGAAAATTAAATAATCGTAGAGAAATACAACCTGTTGATAACAGTAATGCCCCACATATGACTTGAGCACAAAAGTGAAAGTGCAATATCAGCACAAAAACCCAAACAATGCATATAAAAGTAAACTTCTAGATTTTTCTCACAACAAAAGAGAAAATGGGTTAGTAATACTATCAAACATTTTGGAAACCCACTTCTGAGGTTGGCCTAGTCTGAGAAAGTAAGACGACTAGTCAAAAGACTGGAATATATTTTTACATGACCTCACATAGGGGAACTTCCAATTTATGAAAAAGTCTAATATTGTTTGGAATGAAGTTCGGAGCCATACTATAAATTATGTGGTTATAGAATAGTCTACAGATAGTTTTATGCAGAGTACACATATAAATACAAGGTGCAAATATTATCTACTAATATCAACTAGTTTCCAATTCAATTAATGATAAATGTAAACTACAAGTATGAACTAAATCCAATTAGATTCTTATTGAAGTAATGAAAAAAGTTATTTAGTATTTGTTAATAATATTCTGACTAGTATTATAAAAACTTAATTAAGAATCCAGGAATGCCCAAGTGGTGGAAAAGGTGCTTCTATTCAATCCCTACCGGATAACACAATAGTAGATGCACATTTAAAACATTAAACCTTATTTCAATGAGAACAAACCACTTAGTTACTGAACATCAAACTATTCTTTCATATTAACATATTATTATTCAGTCGTAAATAATAAATTTCTATTGGAAAAATTGATATCCATATATATAGAGCCGAAACATTAAAAGTTTGGTCGGTCTACTAGGGCTTTATGACTTAATTTTTATTATTTGAGCCCAAAGATTAAAAAAAAAATAATCTATGAAATCAACCCAATCCCTTAAATCAAGAATTCAAAATCTTGTTTTGGGACAAACAAAAAGCAAAACATAAATTTCCATATATTAACTAAATTGCAATAAATGAGAACTAATATTCCCATCTAAACTTCACACTCTAAAACAATCGTAATAGTAAAAAATTTACAATATCACACTGATAAACTACACATTAAATTAGAAATCAATCATTTTAGCATAGCTTGATTCCACATATATGAACAAAACCTACGCATCGGTGACAGAAAGCATGAATTGGTAATCCACTTCATAGCGTAAGTGCAAACTTGGATCTGATTATAATCTTTGAAAATTCAAAACTTGACCTGGCTCAGTTTAATTAAAATCAAAACCTAATACAAGAAAGAAAACATTGGGAAAATAAAATGAGATATATGTATATATTATGGATCCGTGAGCATACCCGTGAGTTTGTAAAGAGTCGAGTGCTAGAGAAATTTCAAAGTTAGAACGGGGCCATCAAAATTGATAAAATAAAGTAATTCAAGGGGAAACGAGTTTGATATAATAGCGCTTGATTACGGACAGAAAAATAGGAGAATCTAAAATTCAAAAATTTGTTTAATGGACGATTTAAATTTTAAATGGTCCCCACGCTCATTTGCACTACATATTGGTTTGGCATTTGGGAGTACATGGTTTAAATGCAGGAAGACACAATAGGTAATTTCTGTGAAGCTCTACAATATAAAAAAATCAATGTATCCAACAACATTCCAGACAGATAACCAAGAAATGATCTAAATAACAAAAGAGGACATAAGAGTCCAGGATAATGCATTTTATTTTAGCACTCGGGCATTTAAAAAAAACTTTTTTGCTGCACATGCGTTGTCTAAGTCGCAAGATGCGTTACAGCATTACTCAGGTAACGCTTATGCGTTACTTTGAGTAGATAAAACATTTTTCAGATGCGTTATGCTTCTGTTAACATGTACCGTCTTTTTATAAAGCACCATTTCGATTGTACCTGGAATCTTAATATACACATTCACAGAAAAATAAACTTTCGTATTACTATAAAAACAGGGAAAAACTTATTTAGATCAGAACAAGCCCCTTACCGTAAAATGTAATTTGGTTGTCTTTTCTGGCACCTCAATCAACTATCTTCCTATCTTCAACTGTAAAAACGACGGCTTTTGTGCTGCTGTGCAATCACCCACTGACATTAGTAACATATAGTTTTCAGAAATCCGCCGCTGTATTACATCAAACTGTTAAGATTTTTTAAAGTATATGAAACTTCTCACTGGAATACATATAAACAACAAGTAAAATGTTAATCTCACATAACATATATACAATCCTATTTGAATATTTATAATTTGTTTAATATATTTTCCGAAATCCTATTTAAATGTTAGCGTATCCTGATAATTCTTTTTGATATTTTCCGAAATCCTAATTGAATGTCAGCATATCCTAATAATTTTTTGGTATACTTCCAAAATCCTAATTGAATGACACCGCGTCCTAATGATTTCCGGGTACATTTTCCGAAATCCTCATTGAATGTCAGTATCCTAATACTTTTTCGTATATTTTCCGAATCCTAATTAAATTTCAGCGTATCCTAATTGAATACGCGTAAACTTTTAAAATCCAATAAAAAAAACTTATAAAATGTATACTCGATACAATTCTAGTTTCTAAACAAACAAAAAGCAAAACAAAGAGTTTTCCAGACACCAAATAGTAAATTAGTGACAATATACGAGAACTAATATTCCTTTATAAATTTCCCACAATCACATTCCATCTCAAACAGCCGATAAGGTCCAAGCCAAGTCCCCCGCGCATTTGTAATTTACACGGCCTAGTGCCTCATTAGCAGAGAAAAAAAAAACTACATTCCAAACAAACCTAACAGTAATTAAAAAAAAAAAGATAAAAGATAAATACAACGATTCACTAATACACCATGTAGTTAGTAGTAGTAGTAGTATATAGTGTATACTACACTTGACATTAAAATGGGAATTATTTAATTTCTACCAAATTTAGCATGATCGCATGTATGTATATAAACAAAACCCTAATCCGAAGATTTAATTAATAGCTAATTTAAGTAAATTCGATTGCGAGAATCTAAATACGACCTAGCTGAATTAAATTAAAATCCGAGACCTAATAAAAACCTAGAACAGTAGGATACGGTACAGAATAAAATAAACAATTGAGGAAATAAAATAATGTGTATAAAAATGCATACCTGAAGAGTTAGTAGCGATGTGAGTGGTGAAGAAATTTGAGAGTAGAAACATAACAGGTGTAATTTGAGAATAAACATGAAATTTGTTTGGGCGTAGAGTAAGGTACAGTGTAGATAGGGTTTAATTGTTGAGTGAGGAAGAAAGGGGAATTTCAAATTCGAATTCGTTATGCTTATGTAACGGACGTTTGGGGACCCCACTTTTCATTTTAGAAATTACTTAATTTTTTAACTTTTATTATTCTGTAGTGATAATGTGTTATATGATTTTTTTTTTTTAATAATTAGAATTTAGACATGAGTATATCTTAAAAATACAATATTTTTTTGGGATTTAATCTTATTAAATTCCTCCTATGTAATTTATATTTCCCTATATTTTATTAATTAAATTAAATTACTAAATATTTTATAAATAATATCTTGAGAGTGTCAAAAATCATATAAAATATGAATTTATATTTCAGTCATATTTAGATATAGATGAAAGTTGATTTTTGGTTAAATCATTGTATTTCACTCCGAGGGATGATTGTTGCTGTTCACTCCAATATCACTGCCTTTTTTATACAAATTTATATAGCGATAATTATGTCAATTTTAGAGTAAAATGCACTTTGTGTATGTGGGTGTCAGACCACTTGCAATGCTGATCTTTATAAATTCTTATTTTATATACTTGTACTTGAAACGTTTTTGCAGCTCGTGTATTTTCGTAAAATCCTCCTACGATATTACTTTTTCTAAAAGGCAAATTAATCATTTTTCAATTATAGGTACAACCCAGAACCGACCAATAACATTCTACCATTTCGGTCAAGTTGTGGCGAGATTTTGGGGCTCAAAACGGCACGAATTCGACCATTTTTCAGTCCGCAATTCATCCAAAACATCTCATTCTCTCACAATCAACAAATACAAATTCAGCCTGACAAAAAAAAAACAAATATAAATTCAAACAATTAACGAACGAACATCAAAACAAGCCAAAAAACCCGAAAACTCAAGAACTTTTCGGTTGACATTCAGTTTCCACTTATGTTGAAATCGGACACTAAACTACAAATTTATGTATGAATTCATTGCAAATTAGAAAATATAGTTACTTATAACATCAAAATAAATGGAAAACATTTAAAACAAAAAAAAATCCCAATTTTAGACATGAACTCTAGAAATCGGGTTTTAAGATTTCAAATTTCAAACGATTAGATGCAAGATTCGAATAGGGCTCTTCTAGAGTTTTAGTTGGACTACAAATACGAGGCATTTTTCTTTCTAGACCAGCTTAAAATCATCGATTGATCTTGTGAACGGAATTTGTAACCCGAGTTATAGGGGCCGTTTGGGAACTCATTTTATTTAATTATGGGGTCTGAAAGTAGTGTTCCGTTTATGATGAATGAAATGGGGCTTTCTTGAACAACTTTGATGATATAAGAGAAAGTACGTGGTAGTCTATTGAGCTCGTTTGGGGTTTCTTAAAAAATATAACTTATATCTTAAAGTTGAAAAGTGTCATATAAGTAATATGTAACTTATTACTTATATGTTATTTAGGTTTTTGGATAAGGGTGATGTGTTTGGTAAATCATAACTTATAAGTTACAAATTTTTAAAAGAATTTCAAAATTTTAATATAACAATAAAATACATGAATATAAAACTAAAAAGATGAAATTTAATAACAAAAATATTGAAATAGAAGCTAA
>PHNY01104718.1:17838-28899 GCA_003724115.2 Anethum foeniculum
GAAGCCGATTATTGTGTAAGAATGGTGGACCTGATTGCCCTGGGTTTTTATATTTATTATTAGCTTAATTAGTTTATTGTTAATTTAGTTTAAATTATTAGCTAGTAAAATATTCTTCACATCTTTTTGATCTTGAAATAATCTATATTAATTGAGTCAAAATCGATAGAACCTGTCTCCTTGTGGATACGACCTGCACTTTCCACTTTTTACTAGCAATAGAAACCGTGCGCTTGTGGTTAGATATAAATAAACACATCAAGTTTTTGGCACCGCTGCCCGGGAGACAGCTTGTTTTTTTTTATTTTAATTTTGTTTTTTAGATTGTTTCTATTGTCTCATTGGAACTTTGGTTCCGACTGAGGCAATTTTTACTGCATTTTCTTGGCTTTGTTGAGTGTTTACAGGTTTGCAATGGGTGAAGTTGATTCTTTTGCACTCCTCTATGTCCTAGTTGAGGCATATACTCAAGAAATTGCCTCACTGAAGACTACAGAGCCTATTATGCGTCCAATGAATATCAACGAGATGTCACAAATGGCCTCTAAAACTTACAACTTTTGTCCAATTTGTGGTGTACAGGGTCATTATGGTTATGAATGCTCCTAAAATATCTATAATTCTTAGAGTGCTCAATTGGGGCAAATGAATTCTTTTGATGATGGATATGGGTACAACCAATACTCTAATACATTTGATCAAGAATGGGTGGATCAACCAAATTTCTCTTACGTGGATAACGGTGTTCAGAATTTTCCATATCATGATCAACAACAATATCAGCAACAATAATATGAAAAGCAATATGAGCCACTGCAACAATATCAATATTCTCCGTCGGAAGAGCCACAATTTTCTCTAACTGATGTGGTTGTGCAAGCTGAAAAAACTAACGATATGTTGAAAAAATTGATGCAGGAGATCAATGAGCTTAAACTTAAAATTTAACGATGGAAGCTCAAATTGCAGACTTGGCTAACTCTTCCTCCACAAGGCAACTTGACTTTTTACCATCACAACCTATCCAACTAGAAGAGGACGAGAGTATCACAACTTTCAATAATGATCTTGAGGAAGATAATTTGTCGATGCTTGTTGATGACGTGAATATTAATTCAACGGAGGAGCATGCCACTGATTATGAGATCAAAAATGTTGTTGCGGAGGACATGGCGAGTGAGGATGAAGGAACAAAAGAAAACAATACTGAGATGGTGGTTGTTTCTCTTCCACAACTCGTGCCTAAACTACTAATCCCAAATCAAGAAATACCTTTTACGGATCAACGGTTGGGTATTTATAAATTTGCTTTCACTTTAACTTCTACTTACAAGGCTCCTATACTTGAAGACACGTGGTACAAGGTTGACATGATGACAACGTTTGCTCAAGATATTTCTCAAACTATGGTTGATGATCTATTTGAAAAGGCTCTTAAATTTCAAGTCCAAGAAGAGGGAGAAGATGAAAGTGTCACTTTTATCAATGATGTGAGAAGCCAAGATGCTCGAATGGCTCATGAGAAAGTAAGGAGTAAAGACAAGCCACCGCCTGAGCCTCCACCTCTTGTGAATATTAAGGGAGTTTGTTGTTTTGGTAGAGCTAAATTTTATCGTTGTTTTATCAAAAAAATTTCCAAAGCCACACAAGCACTGACTCAATTGTTATTTATTGATGTTATATTTTATTTCACTGATGCTTGTTTGGAGACTTTTTGCAGGATTAAAACAACTCCTAATGGTACTCTTAATACTTTTTGTGGTGGTGAATTTGTGGTCGAGAAAATGGATATTCCGCCTTCGTCGGAGTATTTCTAGTTTCAAGCTAATGACCATTAAAAAAATAGCGCTTCTTGGTAGGCAACCCAAGGTTCTGCAAAAGTATTTAATTAATTGGATTCTTTTTATTTTCTTTTCTTTCCTTTTTTAGGTAGAGTTTTTGTATATTTTATTTTATTTTTACTCCATCACGGTGCCTTATAATTTTTGTGTGAAGTGTTTCAGGAATATAAAGAATTTTTGCGGGTTTATAAAACATCTCTTTGAGTTATTAGATGTGAAGAAATTGACTTCAAGATTTTAACTAAACTCTCGGTTCAACAATTTTAATCGACGGAGCAATAAGTTCAGTAACAGAACCAATTTTCTTTTTTCCCCACGGTGCAATTTTCTCAAACCGGGGTGTTTTTCCCTTCTGTTTGTCTGTGATGTTGCAGCTGGTCCCTACCCATGGTGTAGATTTCTTCTGTTAATCACTGCTAATTTGATAGACACTATACATACATATTGTGGTCTGTTAATTCAGCCCAGTTTACTTATGCTATAACCCAATTCAGTTGGAGCCCAAATCGTATAACAACCCAACTACACACTAGTCAGCACACTTGTCTGGTAATTTGGGCCTCTACTATATGTCAGCCCATTTATACAAGGCCAAAAAATTTAAGCCCAGCCGAAATTGGCCAGCCCGTCACACTACTTGCTAGATCAGTCCAGCAGCCTAATCACCTGCCTGTCAGCACCACGACATGTCCACGTCAGCACTACTCAATCCTGCATGACGTCTTGTTATCCAGTTAGCATACCTTGTCATCAGGCCACCTTGGTACAACCAGTCAGCCTCCACCTGCTCGCCACATCAGATCCCTGTCACATGCTTGGTTGGCTGTTACAAAAATATAATTGAACCACTGACCTTGGTGTTGGTGAGCTAAGCTCCTAATTGCACCCTGCAACCACTTGAGCTGCCTTAGTGTTGGTAATATTAAATGGACTATAATTCTCTTATTACGAAACTGGGCCCAGGAGTTTGATTATGGAGCAATATTCCTTACTTCTTTTCCGAGCGGCACTTCATGCTATGCATTTGGGGGAGTTTTCTTTTTTTTCCTTTTAGTGTAGAATTTTATTTTGTTTTAATTGTAGTTTTGAAATTTGTTAATTAGTTCATTGGGGACAATGAATCACTTAAGTGTGGGGATGAGTTCTCAATGTTAAAAATCCAAAAAAATCATAAATAATAAAAATACAAAAAAATTTAAAAATGAAAAAATATTATATATTGGCATGTATCATAGTGTGTTAACAAGGATAAGTACACATCGTGTCGACCTATTTTGCATGATTAGTTGATATGTCATATCTTTAGAAAATCATTTGTTGTATGATAATTCCTTTTATGTGCTTGCTAAAATTTTGAAGCTTGAAATGCGTCTTTGTCAATTTTAATAAGTACTGAAGCATGCTTTCACCTTGTGAGATTTTGAGCCTAACTTGTGATTGGTATATCTTATATCTATCGAATTTTATTGTTGTGTGTTGTTAGTCATGGAGTATGTCACTCTAGAACTTGTTTTAAACCTTATTGAGACTACGTCGTATTTGTATGCGTAAAAATGATAAAGGCACTAGGACTAACCATATATATCCAAACAATACCTATGAATATAACCCTAGTGAACTCACTTGAGCCTTTTATCCGTTCTTTTGATATGTTACCACGCTAAATGCTTGAACCTACTTGTTTGTTTTTGTCTTGATTTACTAGTAGAGCATTTTGATTTATTTGTAGGTTGGTTAAAACATATTGTGGGGATTTCTTTGTTATAGTGTGTTGGTTTAGTGGGAATTGGTATGGTTAGCTAGCTACTTCCTCTTTAATAAGTTTGTGGAAAGAAAGAGGAAGGGAAAGAAATGAATTCTTCTCAAAAAAAAAGAAAAAAAGAGGTTAAGTACTCCTTTGAGACCATAGGGTGGCAAGTGTAATATCACATGAAAGGGACGATCCATGTACATGTGCTGGTATTAAGTGCATTGTACTAGAAATTAAGGGGATTAACTCAATACCTTTTATTTTTCTTGGTGACTTTTCACTGCTCTTGGTTATTGGAGAATTACTTGACTTAAAAGAAAATGAGAAAGGAGAAGATCAAGTAGAGTTTGTGTTCATTGATATGTACAATATGAAGTGGGAAAATACATGATAATATGTGCTTGGAGTTTAATGTTTGTGAAAGACTGATCACCTTTTACATGATTTAGTTTCATATTGAGTGCTTTAATTAGAAATGGTCATTATGCTCTACTAGTTTGTCAAGTTAGCCACTTGTTAGCATTTTTCTTGATATCCTACCCTACACCTTAGCCACATACAACCTTTGATAAATACCTTCTGATTTGTGCATGCATATATACAAAATAGTGGAGATTTGGTGGACAACCAAGCTTATGGTAGCACATGACTTTAATGATTGAACTTGAGTGAATACACTTAATCTATATACTTGTGTGATTTGAGAGTTCTGTAAGCTTATCTATCCATAGCATGTTACTTACTAAATGCGATATTTATGTTTTTTTCATGATATTTTTGTCTATTTTGACAATGTGTGCGTACTTGGATAGTTGTGTACAAATGATGTGCGAATTGGAAAGACTTTCATAGTTGTGTAATTGTGGTTTACATGTGTGAAGTGTTATGATATGTTGCATACTTGAGACTTGGCAGAAAAAAATGAATTTTGTGGGGTTGTGTAATTGTGTAAGATATGTTGCATACGTAGATTCACTAAAAACCCTCACGAGACAACACTCGTCCTACTAGGGCTGCCTAGGAGTTTAACAGCTTGTTGCATATGCTCAATGTAATCGTGTCATCCATGAAAGTGATGTTAGTTAGTTAGGATTTAGTTTTTATTTTTCTTATTTGCCCGAGGACGTGCAAATGCCTAGTGTGGGGATGTTTGATAGAATATATATTTTTTATATATTTTAGATGATTTTATTCTCATGTTTATTGTATTTTGTACTGATTTGGATTTTTATTTAATAGATTTTGATGTTTTATTATAGGATACAAGGAATTTCTAGACTTGGAAGGAGTTGGAGCAAAAAGTCTTATTTTGGAGTGAAAATAGAAGAAAATTCGTATTATTAGGCTACACGGGCTGAAAATACTGTTTTGGCCATATCTTGAGTTCTAGAAATCCGTTTCTAATGATCTTACCACTCACACGAAGCTTATGGAATTCTCTTTAATTTAGAGATGGTCCAGTAAGGAGAATCTGGTTGGAGCAGCCCAGAAACTGCTAAGAACAGACAGCTACGAATTTCTATTAAAGAATCCTACTTGGCTTAGAAGTCTGACTTGTAATTCTATTAGAATAATATAAAACTTGTATTAATATAAGAGACATCAGATTATATAATTATTTTGAGACCTACATATTATGAGGGGGACTAGAGTAGAATAGTTAGGGTTTATATACAGGGAAGAAAGTCATGGATTTTAGTCTTGTGACAGGATTAAAGATTACAGGTTTTCTTATATGATTTTCTTATCTATTCTTGTTAGTTTAATTATGTTTCTTTCTTGCTTTATTTGCTTTACTTGTTTAATTATGAGTGAGTAGTCATTTTCTAGGGCATAAAAGGGGAAGCCATGTTTGCACTATAATCTTGGCATGATTTTCATAGTAGTTTAAATGATTATGGGTAATTCTAATTGGTTATGTTTTCAATATTAATTTGTGTAATCCGCCGATATCGTGAATTAATTCTATGCAAATAGGAGTAATAGATTGGAAGATTTTACTCACTAGAGGCACACATACGATTAGCTGAATTGAAAGTGAGAGCGGGAGCATGATTGGATTTCTGAGAGCATTAATACTCGAGAGATATTAACATTGCTTTAATTGCCTAATTGATTGAATTAACAAAAGTTATTAATGTGTAAGCATGTTTTGAGAGTGTTAATACTTGAGAAAGATTAACAAACTCTAGTTGCATGATCACTTTAGTTGCTTTAGCTTAGAAGCCGATTATTGTGTAAGAATGGTGGACCTGATTGTCCTAGGTTTTTATATTCATTGTTAGCTTAATTAGTTTAGTGTTAATTTATTTTAAATTATTAGCTAGTAAAATATTCTTCACATCGTTTTGCTCTTGAAATAATCTATATTAATTGAGTCAAAATTGATAGAACCTGTCTCCTTGTGGATACGACATGCACTTGCCACTTTGTACTAGCAATAGACACCGTGCGCTTGCGGTTAGATATAAATAAACACATCATCACTTAACCTTGACTTTTACTACTGTCGTAAAATCATCCTTTAAAGTTTAAGTAAAACAATTTAAGAAAACAAATTATCGAAGATCGATTAGTTACTAAGCATATAATTATACAAGCGAGTGCTAGCCAAACTATGTTAGGTCCGTGAAGGATCCTAATGAAATTTTGGCAGCATCTCCCCTGTATTTTGACTAACTAGTCGATTTCAAATTGACACCAAACCAAACACAAGAAATCAATATATATCCATACTAATTCATTATCACTACTAAACATATAACCAACTCATACCACTCATAACAAACAAATAATCTCCATACCACATTATTTACGACCACTAAAGGTCAACTTTGAGTCAAATAAGCAAATAGTACTTTGGTCACAAAACTACACATATAAACATCTTATACTACTCAAGTACATGTACAATTAATCATGAACCACATATTCTTGTTTAATTACTAATGCTAGATTACAACTTATCAAGCTATTATGCCTTTAGTCAAACTAAAATCAAACATATCAGTCAAGGTCAAACCTTAATCAAACCAGCATGTAACATATGGATCACAAAGATACACATGGATAGCTTATTCTTATCATTTCTTTATACACATGATCATAAGTCACACAATCACATTTTAAGCATAATACTAGATAACAATTTATCAAACTAATAAGCACTAGTCAAAATATTGATCAAACAAGTTAAACATGGTCAAAACACACTCTAATTGACAAGCTAACTACCAATTCAACTTATTAACTCCAAATCTAACTAATTGATACCTTTTAAACCTGATTATGACCAATTTGTACCACATTATCAGAATTTAATAATTTTCCACATTTTTGATCACTTAGTTCACCTTTGACTATTTTACTAAAGATTTTATTCTAAATTCTTGAAAAAGGGATCACTAATCAAAGTTAAGCCTTTAAGATTATTAACATATCTCTTACTCAAACATTAATATTAACCAACATTAATTTCAAAAACCAACAATCTCAACTCAATTCTTTTATTTAAGAAAAATTTGAACTAAAATGGTCTAAAAAGGGTCAAAGCCATTTTTCAAAATTTATATTAATTTTATAAGAACTAATTCCATTTTATATTTATTTCTTAAAGCTACAACTTAAATAGCATCAACACATTTTTTTTTTAATTTTTAACCTCCTAATTCAATTTAGGGACTAAAATCAAACCAAAAATACCATTTAACCAAATTAAATTCTACTTAGTCCAAATATGCTTCTAATAATTAATTACCTAATTTTCAAAACTCATACAAGCTCACAAATTTCAGAAAGCAAAAATTTAAAAATTTATTCCTTTCGAATTTCTTCAAAATTCAAATTAAAAATAACAAAATAACCAATTTAAAATTTAAATAATTACCATGCATCAATTAATTTTCATTCCTAACATTTCATCATTTAACAACCATCTAATATAAATAAAAAATATCAACTATAGCAAATAATTCAATCCTTAGCCAAATTGAACAAGGATTAAAGTCAAGAAAACTAGCATAAAAAACAAATATGTTAACATGCATCATCATTTAATCATTCTAAATTCATTCACATGATCCTTTAATTATATAAACCTTTATTTACTCGTAAAACACCTTATAAACACTAATTCTAAGAAGGTATCAATTAAAACTAAACAAACACAAGCATTTTATTTTGGGAAAAATCAAATCTATGACATGCATACAATTATATTATCATGAATCTCAAATTAACATCATATAAACAATTAATCATCAATAAAATAACACAACAATAACAAACCAAGCCACCCGGCTCGCTTTGAAGCTCACTTGGTGTTCGGTGGGAGCCCCAAACATGGGTGTCTCACCACTACACCACTCTCATACACCCCTTCTTCGTTATTCCTCCATTAATATTCAATAACACCACCAAGTTCCAAAACAGTCAAATTTAAGCTTCAAGAATACTAACATGCAAGTATATATGTTATTTAGGAGAGAAAATAAGGAAGCTTTATGGTTTTAGATTTCAAAAACTAAGAGATTTGATTGCTGCATGAAGGAGAGAGAGTGTTTAAAGAGAAGAAGGAGAGATAGCCGAGAGGAGAGATTAGGAGGAGGTGAAGAAAATGAGAAATGAGAGAATGGGGAGGAGGAAGCGCTTTGGAAGCTTTACAAACACTCAAGGGCAAAATGGTAATTTCATAATTACCATTTTGTTTTAAAAATTGATTTTTTATAGGCTGAAACATTTTGTAAAATAGAAATCAGGTCAAAAACTGTAAAGAATAATTAAAATATTATTTTTAAAACAAATAGGATGAAATTAGCTTTCTGTACATACTTTTAAAATAATTTTTTGAGCGAGTAGATTATTTTATATGATTTTTACAAGATAAGCGGTCGGTAAATGCAAAAACATTTGTAAGTTCGATTTAAAATATAAAATGCCAAAATAGATTATGCACATATTTTTACAAAGTCTAAAATAACATTCTAGGGGTTTTAGAAAAAGAATTATAATTAAAAGATATTTTCAAGATTTTACATGAATATTTAAAAGCTAGAAAAACATGATTTTCATATAAAAATGCAATTTAAAACACATATTCTTATTTGCTCCTATTTCTACCACATACGTAACACACGTAGGCACATTTGACACGTAACACATAGTCTTATACCATAAGCATCAACTCCACAAATTTTCATATAACCATTTTCCCAATAAATCAATATAATATCAAATCTCGTTTCGATAACAATTACAGGATCCACTTATCGATCCTTCACATATCATAAGTCTCATAAGGACTTCTCATTCTATGATTCACTTAAACTTTATAGAACCAAAAATTTCAGAAAAGTCACAAAAATTTCACATATATTCATATAATATTCATAATATAGTATGCGAACTTCCCGAATGTTACGAAATAGATACAGTTTTTGTAAAGTGAATGAAAAAAGAATTTTGAAAAACACTTTTATTTACCTCTCTCTTACCTTTACTGAACATGGGCACATGGGCTTGAACAGCTATCTGCATATAAGTAGTTGTAGGATAATTAGTGGAACAGATAACTAGGTAATTATTAAACGTGTACAATTAAATAAACTGATTACACATTACTTCACACAATATATGAACCATTTATGCAATTACCAATCTACCACGTTTAATGGGCTGTCCAACATCAAATGATTACATTATTCATCTTTTAAAAAGATAAATGATTTAAAATACTGAATTTAAATAAAGCGTGATGACTGTTAGTATTAGACTGTTGACTCATATCAGAGTATACAAATACTGATATGTCAAAAACTTCAGAGTTTAAGAAACAATATCTTGTTACATGGTATCAGTATTTACTATTATTTCATAAATACTTAAGAGAAAACACTAACTCTGAGTTTGATTTGCCTTAGACCTTTGCAGCTCTTCAGTTTTTGAGAAGTGACCAGTTATCATTCTCAATTCATTAACCAATCTTGTAAAAGTAGCTTCACTCAATGGTTTGGTGAATATGTCTGCTAATTGTTGGGCTGCAGGCATAAAATACAATTTCATTGTTCCTTCCATTACATATTCTCTAATGAAATGATATCTGATGCTGATGTACTTTATCATGGAGTGTTGAACTAGATTTCTTCTCATTGCAATGGCACTTTGATTATCATAATATATAGGAATTTTAGAATATTCTAACTCATTATCCAGCAATTCATTCTTCATCTAAAGAATCTGAGCATAACAGCTTTCTGCAGCAATGTATTCAGCTTCTGCAGTGGAAGCAGAAATTGACTTTTATTTCTTGCTAGACCAAGAAACCAGTCTGCCTCCAAGAAATTGGCAGCTTTCACTTGTGCTTTTCCTGTCAATTTTGCATCCTGCAAATTCAGCATCTGAATAACCTATTAGCTCATAATCTGAATCTCTAGGATACCATAATCCCAGATCCATAGTTCCTTTGAGATATTTGAAAACTCTCTTCACAGCTATTAGATGAGGTTCCCTTGGATCAGCTAGAAACCTTGTACAGAGACAGGTAGCATACATGATATCTGGTCTACTTATAGTTAGATAGAGTAGAGAGCCAATCATCCACCTGTAACTGGTTATATCTACTGGTGCCCAAGTGTTTAAGTCCAGTTTTGTGGCTGTGGCCCATTGGAGTACTTGTAGTTGAGCTATCTTGCATTCCAAATCCTTTAAGAGGGCGTTTGGAAATGTGCATTTCATTTGAAATGCTGGATTTCAAATGACAGGATTTGACTTGTCATTTCAAATTCTCAGGTTTATACTAATGTTTGAATGTCCTGGATTTCAAATGAAATCCAAATCCAAATTCCCAAACAGCTTATTTGATCAAATTCAGAATTTTAAATGAAATCCACGTTCCCAAACAGGCCATAAGCAAATTTCTGGTGCATTTGGCTTGATTAATGAAGATGCCTTCATCAGTCTATTTGACTTGTAATCCCAGAAAGTAACTCATTTCCCCCATCATACTCATTTGATATCTTGACTGCATAAGCTTAGAAAACTTCTGATAAAGTTTGTCATTAGTAGAACCAAAAATGATATCATCAACATATATCGGGACTAATAACAGTTTCTTACCATGATTTAGATAAAAGAGTGTTTTATATATTGTACTTCTTTCAAAACCACTTTCTAGTAAAAACTAAGCAAGTGTTTCATACCATACTCTTGGAGCCTGTTTCAGTCCATAGAGTGCTTTATCCAATCTGTAGACATGATTTGGATACTTGGGATCAATAAACCCTGGAGGTTGTTCAACACACTACGCCATAAATTGCCTGATGTAACGCCAATTTACTATTACATTAGGCCCAAAAAGCATTACAATAGACCTAATGTAACACTAAGGGGCGTTACACTTGCGAGCATTACATCAGGGGGTGTAATGTAACACTTTGGCTGTCTATTGTAACAGAGAGAAAAGTATTACAATAG
>PHNY01104734.1:4502-17002 GCA_003724115.2 Anethum foeniculum
TATTATTATTATTATTATTATTATTATTATTATTATTATTATTATTTGTTAAATAGACTTGCCCGTGATATTTTTGAAAAGTAAATATATTTTAGTTGATCATAATATTTTTGGAAAAGAGATATATTTCACTTGCTCGCGATATGGAAAAATGTAATTTGTAAGTTATTAATAACTATATTATTATTATAGACTTTCCCGTGATATTTTTGGAAAAAAAGAGATATTTAGTTGCCCGTGATATTTTTGAAAACAAATGTTTTAGTTGCCCCATATTTTTGGAAAAAAAATGTTTTATCTGGAAAATATAGAAAAGCTAATAAGTTTTAGTTGGAAAAAGGTAATTGTTGTTTTATTTGAAAAGTTAATTAATTACTTATTAATTACAATTATATTATTGATAAAAGACCGAAAATCAAAAGTCGTTAAAACAAAACTTTCAATCAATTGTCTGATGCACGGATTTTCTTTAATATTACATAATTTTTTAATTTAATTTAAATGAAAAATTTTTAAAAATCAAAATTTGTTCGTTTAAAATTTTTAAATGACATGGTTTAATACTAATTATATATTAACATGTATATGGTTGTGATATTTTTAGAAATAAATGTATTTTATTTGAAATATATAAAAAACATATTGTGTTTGAGTTAAAAAATGTAAGTGGTTGATTATTAGTAATTATCATATTATTATTTTATGTTATTAATTAGAATTGCCCGTGTTATTTTCGTAAAAATAGCTAGTTTGATTATTTTAAAAAGAAAAAGTAATATATTTTAGTTGAAAAAGGTAAATGGATAGTTATTAGTTATTTTAATATTTTATTATATAGAATTGTGGGTGATATTTTTGGAAAAAGAGGTGTTTTAGTTGAGGAAAATGAAAAATGTATTTTTGGAAAAAAAGTGTTTTAGTTCAGGAAAATGAAAAAGATATATTTGGAAAAGGAGGTGCTTTAGTTGAGGAAAATACAAAAAGGAAACTTGTTTTATTTAAAAATGTTAAATTGATTTATATACTAATTAAGTAATAGTAATTAAGTAAAAATATTGAAATTATTAAGTAAGTGTAATTAAGTAATTTCAGCAAGTACCGTACCACGGACCTACTACGAAACTTTCAATGTTTCATCTATTATAATATAAAAATAGATAGATAGATTGATTTATTTTATTAAATATAATTGACTGTGATATTTTTGGAAAACAGGGTCTTTTAGTTGAAAAAAATAAAAAAGGTAAAGTGTTGTAGTTGAAAAAATTAATTGATTTATATACTAATTTTGATAAATATAACTTTAAAATAAATATGATTAAATTAACTCCCCGTTCTACTACCTCCACTTCCCCATTTTAATTTGGAAAAATAAAAAAATGGTAATGTGTTTTAATTGAAAAAAGGTAATTAGTTTATATACCAATTATGATTAAATTAGCAGGACAATTATGAAAATATAACATGAATAATTAACTAAGGGTAATTAAGTAATTTCATCAAGTAAGACCCATCAACTACCAAACTTTTGATGTTTGCTTTATTTAGTACTAGTTTATATCTTGCGATAAGTTTAATTAATTTTGAATAGTTGTTGCATTTATAAAAAAATAGATTCTATTCATAAAAAAATGCTAACATATTATCGTAATAAAGGATAATTGATTATTTACTATTAATTTTAATATTATCTATTTATTATTTTATTGAATAGAATGACTGAAAATAATATATGTGTATTACCATTTAGAAAATATAGTATAATTAATATTTATTGGGGTGTTTATAAAAGGTAATATGTTTTAATTTAAAAAGCTAACGTGTTTTTATTTTATTTTATAAAATAAAATTATCCGCGATATTTTGGGAAAAGAGGGTAATAGTTGGGAAAAATAAAAAGGGTAACATGTTTTAGTTAAAAAATGTAATTAGTTTATATACTAATTGTAATTAAAATAGGAGTTATTAGTAATTATAATATTTTATTTTATTAAATAGAATTGCCCGCGATATTTTTGGAAAAGCAAGTGTTTTAGTTGAGAAAAATAAAAAAATACGGTGTTGTATTTTTTTTTTGAAAATAGTAACATGTTGCAGTTTAAAAAAGTAATGAGTTTATACCTAGTAATTAGGATTAATATAACTTTAAAATAAATAGGCCCTAAAAATAATATGAATAATTAAGTAAGGGTAATTAAGTAAATTTACCAATCGAACACCAAACTTTTAACCCGTGCATGCACACATTTTCTTTAATATTATATGATTTTTTTAATTTAATTTGAGTTGAAAATTTTAATATCATATCTTTAATTTTATTTGAATTGATAGTGCATTTTAGTTGAAATCGATAATTGGTTGTTTATTAATAATTATAATATTATTAATTTATTTTATTAAAATAGAATTTTCCATAACATGTTGCGAAAAGTAGAAGGTTGGTTAAAAAAAATAAAAATGATAATGTGTTTTAGTTGAAAAAAGGTAATTGGTTAGTTATTAATAATTGTATTATTATTATTATTATTATTATTATTATTATTATTATTATTATTATTATTATTAATTAAATAGACTTGACTGAAATTTTTTGGAAAGAGGAGATGTTTTAGTTGATTTTGGAAAAGAGAAATATTTTAGTTGTCTGTTTTACGAAAAAAGGTAATTGATTAGTTATTAATGATTATATTATTATTATTATTATTGTTATTATTATTATTATTATTATTATTATTATTATTATTATTATTTATCAATTAGACTTGCATATTTTTGGAAAAAATAGATATTTTAGTTGCCCATGATATTTTTGAAAAATGAGATGATTTAGTTGCCCATGATATTTTTGGAAAAGAAGATGTTTTAGCTGGAAAAAATAGAAAATATAACATGTTTTAGTTGGAAAATGTAACTGGTGTTTTAGTTGAAAATGTTAATTGATTAGTTTTAATTATGATAATATTATTAAAAAAGACCGAAAATCGAAAATTGTTGAACCTAAACTTTCAATGTTTCGTCCAACTTAAAATCTGTGTGATGTACGTATTTTCTTTAATATTACATTATTTTTTATTTTATTTAAATTAAAATATTTTAAAACATCAAAATTTATTGGTTCAATTTTTTAAATGACATGATTTGATAATTATATATTAACTTGTATATGTTTGTGATATTTCTAGACATAAAGGTATTTTAATTAGAAAATATAAAAAAATATTGTGTTTGGGGGGAAAAAGGTAAGTGGTTAATTATTAATATTTATAATTATAATATTATAATTTATTAACTACAATTGTCTGTGTTATTTTCGGAAAAAAGCAAGTTTTGTTATTTAAAATAGATAAGGTAATATGTTTTAGTAGAAAAGGGTAATTGGTTAGTTTAGTAATTTTAATATTTTATTAAATAGAATTACCCGTGATATTTTTGGAAATAGAGGTGTTTTAGTTGGGAAAAATTAAAAAGGTGATGTGTTTTATTTAAAAAAAAGGTAATTAATTTATATAGTAATTAGGTAAGGATAATTAAATAAAAGAATGAAATTATTAAATAAGGGTAATTAAGTAATTTTAGCAAGTACCGACAGACCAACTAGCAAATTTTTAATGTTTCGTCTATTATAATATAGAATAGATAGATAGATTTTTTTTTGCTTTTTTTTGATTTTGTATTTTTATTGTTTCAAATTTGCTATATCATCGTCGTCGTCGTAGTCGTCGTCGTAGTCGTCGTCGTCGTCGTAGTCGTCGTCGTCGTCGTCGTCGTCTTTTTTTATTTCTGAAAAAGTTGTTTAGTTTGCATGTGTTTTGTTATCTAATTGTTAAACTAATATGTACATATAATAATCTTTGTAAAATTTTCAGTTGTGTGATTGCATGTACATATTTATAAATGTAGAGTTAAGTTCTATGGAATCCACTCTTTCATTCGAGTCAAATATGAACCCATCTTAAGAAAGTTCCAGCCTGCAGAGAACATAATTATATTGCAAATTATGTTTCACAAATATCATTACTTCAATAAAATATTATACATTTACAAGTAAAATATGTATGTTCTGCAACATTAACATGTTTTGTATAACAATAAATTTAGCAATGTTCTCCTTGTAAAATGTATGAAATTTTAATAAAATAATGATATTTGGAGAACATCATTCATCATTGAAAAAATAATATGTTCTGCAGTATTTTAAGCTATATTTACAGAGCACTTGTTTATCTGCATCAGCATGCCTCTATAGCATGTCTAAGTTAGCTTGTTCGTTTGTAGTTGGGGCCAAAGTCAGTACCTTTATCCGTGTCATCACTCTGTGTTCACAGTTTGTCAGCTATCATGCAAGTTTGTATGAAAGTTCTGTCCGCAATTCAAAAGCTGATGTGATACCACATGATCAGTAGTCAAATGCACATATCTCTCGTGTACAATTATTGGCTCATGAGATCAGAAAAAGTCCATCCCAGTTGTGAAGCAAGGATAATACAACTGAGAGGAAAAAAAAGAAAAGAACAAACAGAGATCACAAGTTGGGTGTGTGACTTGTCTGTTGGCGGTGCAAGAATTCGTGTGATGGCAGCACTTCACTTCTTCTTCACAGTGCTTCAGCTTAATTTAAAGTACAACTGACAAGACTCATTAACACAAAGAAGATCAGAAAATAATCATGGCCATGAAAGAATCAGAAAATAATCATGGCCATGAATTTCTTTCATGACCATGAATGATCCCTGCCTCATAACCTTGATACCCCGCATAATGTGCAAACATAATAACCATCAGCACGTTATAGACAACAAGCACGCGACCTTCCTTATGGAGAAATCTGCGATGTTATCATCTTAAGCTTGGAGTTTACTACAGAGTGAGAAACAAGTTATCACAAGAACAAACTAGCGGCACAAACCAGGCCTGGCCCGATTTGGCAGCCATTTGACTAAGGATTGCAAAACCAGAAAAAAATCACCACCATGACAAAACGTTATCATTGCTGTGCAAAACTTCTGATTGAGCAGCAATATTCAGTTGAGCAGTCAGACAGCATTCAGTACATATCATCATCCAACAGTCAGAACCATTCAGCAGCTTATTCACAAACACAATACTAGGGGAGTTTTTCTTTCTTTTCTTTGTAAATTATTTTTTTATTTCATGTTTTGGTAATTTAATTTGTAGGAATCATAGGTTCATCTTAGTATTCTATTGGAGTCATCGATGACAATGCCTCACTTAAGTGTGGGGATGGGGTGTTTCCTATGTAAAAAAAAATCAAAAAATTTTAAAATTAAAAATAGAATTCTAGCCTTATAAAATGACAGAGATGATATGGTGAAATATTTTTGGTTATCTATCAAGTAGTTGATGCATTACTTGTTGCAAGTTTAGCTATATGTGCCGATGCATGCTAAGTACATGCGAAGACATCGCTTGAATTTTTTTTTCTCATCGGTTCACAACCGATGTCTATTGCACTATTTCTTGTAGTGAGTGATCTTGTGTTATTGATTCTTTTGTGTGAGATGTGTAATGTTATGCTCTTACGCACACATGTTCACTAGCAAGTTGAAGCTAATAGACTCATTGAATGTCTTAAGTAATTAAAAGGACATAAATATGTGCAAGATGTGTTGGTTTTCATGCTTTGAATACAAGTAGGTGTACTAGAAAGAAAGTTTTCTTTTGACTTGGGAATAGTGATTACCTTTGACACCAAGTGAGCTTTTGAGCATATATGCATATCGTTTGCATCTTATATTCATTTTCTTATGTGTCCACATTGCATTTGCATAGCTAGCACTTGTCTTAGACCCTTATTGAGATACATGGAATTGAAGGATTGGTAACATGATAAAGGCACTTAGGTTGAACCATAATTATCAAGCTTTAACAAACCTTGCATATGTGATCCATTAGTAGCCCTTTGAGCTTAATCTTTTCTTTCGGTGACAGCCATATTACGTACCTAGAACTATTTCTTCTATTGCCCTAATATAATTTTGATCCTAATTTTTCAAAGGCTAGTGAAGTGAGGAGGGAGTGACAAGGTGTGATAGCAGGGGCGGATACAAAAGGGGGGTTGAGGGTGTTTGAGCCCACCGTTGAGCCACCCTAGCCCCTGTAATCTTTGTATTAACCTTACAAATTTAAGAAAATTCATACTTAAGCCCACCCAACTAAAATTTTGAAATTACCTATACTTAACACTATATTATACTCATTATTTAATTTTTATCAGTGAAGCCTCCCTAAAGCCCCCCTCTCTGTGAAATCCTGGATCCGCCACTGTGTGATTGATGTGTTACTTGTGATCATGCTTAGTATGTGGTTTTGGGACTTTTAGAGGATCATTGTGATTGTATTTTTATTAGTGCATTGTTTCTAGATCTCGAAAAAAAAAGGAAAAAAAATAGTATACAAGGCAAAAAAAATCACAAAAAATTCATGTCCATGAATTTATTTTCATCACCATGAAAAAGAAAAATATATATAAATAAATGCCTTAAAAAAAGCATTTTCTTTTATTTTTTAGTTGTGTTTTATTCTAGTTGTGTAATGATCCATGGTCTCAAGTTAAATGAAGTAACATGCACAGATTGGTCTAACTGTGTGGGGAAGACATATGGGGAGACTGTGTAAGTAATTGATTATGGAGAACCACTAGCTTTTGACACTTTACCCTATTTGGCTTTTCTTGACATACCTTGTCCCTAGCCCCATTACAACCCAAATAAAAGTCCTTTTGATTATCATTATTCATGTATATTGTGTTTTAGCTGGATTATCGAAGGTGCTTATGTATATGATGGTTTGAGTGATACACTTCACTTATTCTTGAGCTTGATTCCTTTGTGAGTGGAAGGTGAGGTATTACTTGTCATACCTATATAAAATCTCAAGTTTTCTTGATAGTGTGCTTTTGTATACTTAGCATAATTACCAAATTTGTTTTGCACTAGACATGTACTTTTGAGTACTTATGCACATTATTTGGGTAAATTATGTGGATTCTTGCACTATTGACACCAAGACATTGCATTTACACCTTGATACTTGAGGTAAGATAGCATGTGTGATCTTGTTTGTGTGGAGTTATATTAGCGTGCATCAAACACTTGGTAGAACAAATTAACTTATTTAGTTCTACTATCATCTTTGTTAGTTTACACGAGCTAGATTGATTTTGGGCGTACATTCGGTATAGGCCCTCACGAGACAAAATGGTCGGGCAATCGTGTGTCTTAAAAAAGTGGTGTTAATAAATTAGGATATAGCCTTTTATTCTTTCTTTTCCCGAGTGCAAGATCTTAAATGTGGGGATATTTGATAATTTGATATTTAATATTAGTTTATCCCTATATTTTAAGTTATTTTGCACGGAATTCGAGTTTTATTTAACGTGTTTTAATGTTTCTTTGTAGGAATGAAAAAAAATAGTGGATTGGAGCCTAAATTGGATTTTTCGGAGTCAATTCATTAAAAATTCGGATTTTTGGACAGCTTTTGTAGTCTTTATTATTTGGGCTCTACCAGGAGTTTTACAAGTTCGTTTTAGGCCCATAAGCAGTCATAGGAAAGCTTGGAAGAAGACCAATATTTCTATCATGGGCCCACAATTTTAATCTGCTCTCAACTGCCCAGAAAGGCCCAGGAATAGCAGGCTACCAATTTCCTATTTAAAATTATATTTTGTCTAGGAATTTGTGTTTTATTTCTGTTATACCATTTAAACACTTGTAAATAGAAGTTACAAAGCAGTTTTTAGACACGTAGTTAGAGAGATAGACATGTAGTTTTAGTTTTATTTTTTAGACTAAGGCCGAGAAAAAATAGGGGAGACACTTGGAGAAACACAAAACTGCTTGGATGCTTGAAGATTTAAGCCACATCATGAGTTTTATCCTTCCTTCATCTTCTTTATTCATTTGTTGTGTTTTTCTTTAGGATGTTGAACTGAATTCTGTTCTAGGGCTTAATGGATTCTTAAGTTTTCATATAAGTTTTCTTTTCGATTCTCTGCTTTATGTTCATTATGGTTGCTTATATCTACTCGTGCATAATGCTTCCCAAAGAGTAATTAACTTTGAGATTGATTTCTAAATTTGGGTCATGCTTGGAAAAGACAACCTGATTTTAGAACCAATCAATATAACTCAAGATTAACATATATGTTAATTCGTGTTTAGGATAGGAATATACCTAATCACCTTGAGTAGTCAAATTATGGCTATGTGTTAATGGTGCTCAGGGATTTAAATTCTGCATAGGGATATGGGAGTTAATCTTATGAGTTAGAATCAGTTGAGATTCGGAAGATCCATGTGATTATTTACGTACCCTAAACTAGTGATCAGAACATTAAAATGGAGATGAACAAAGGATGCTTGTTAAACTTTAGAGGAAGTTAAAGGCCTAGATATCTTTACTATTGTTTGATTCTCAAAGCTGAATTATATATTTTTGTATTTAAGAGTAGTTCAAATTATAAGTTCTTAATCATATTTTCTTTGACTTGAATTAAGAGAACGATAGTGTGTGATACTTAATAGCTTAGACTTAGTCCCCGTGGGAACGAATTTATATACTACTTGAATTTATATATACTTAATAGCTTACGATATGTGCACTTGCATTTGAGTTGTAAAACTGCTAACAATAACCCTTTGAAATGTGAGGAACACAGTCCTGTCATCAAAGTGGACATCAGTCTCTTCCTTTATAACATTTAGGCGGCAAAGAAGTATCGACAGTTCATCTTCTGGAATTTGGTCCCTCGCCTGATGTTTGGTCATGCTCCCAACTCTACTAGTACTCCCCACTTCGTAATCCGGAGATCTTCTAATGTTTCTTTCTATTCTCGGGCAAACTACTACATCAGGCAGAATCGGACCATTGTTCGCAAATCCACCAGAGAATCTAACTCCTTTCTGATAACCATATACATTCTATTATGATTCACGATTATAAGTTCTCGAGGATTGTGAATGAACCTGCCACCAAATTGAGTTTGAGTTCCATAATAATTATAATTCTGGAGTCTTTGAGCATCGTGAGAAGGTCCAGGATCATTTTCGACTACGTTCTTGTTCTTGGGTTCTCTTGTACCACGAACTAGTCCACTGGCCATTCCAAATCTAGTCCATTACCATTATAATTCCTGCTCATAATTTCTCGGGGGTCATGAATAAATCTTTTACCAATATCAGACCCAATTCTATTACGATTTTGAATATAAAGCTCCTGAGGATCGCGAAAGTAAAATTATTTTAGGTAAATGTCTTAGTGTTGTATAAAACAAACAAAATTATCTTCACCTGCTACACATATATAAGGCGATAGCCTAAATGTCTAAATTACATGTGTCTAACTCAACTCACCTAATGTAACCTTAGGAAATACCTAACTCACCTCTCATGTCTAGTAAATGCCTAACTCATTAAGGTGTCGTCCATCCCATTAAAGATAACATTAGTTGGACGCCTATTTATTTTAACCACTTTTCATTTGTGCACTGTTTTACAGCTATTTTTTCATTTGACCATCTTTGCGTCTAGGTGCCGCCTTGTCAACTATTTACATAACTTAGATTAATGATACTTCATTGATTTCTCCCCAGTCTTTTGCTCTTTGTCTAATTTCAAGGACTGAATATCAAATAGAATAATAAATAATGACTAAATGTGTGACATACATCAATGGAATACAAATAAAGAAATTACCTTAGCACAACGCAATGAGTCTTCAGTTTCAAATTTATGGAGCATTTTCTTCATTATTTACTGCTGGATTTCCATTAGAATATGAACACACATATTAACAATATTATGGTTGACATTTTAGAATGAAAATTTTAAAACTTGTTAGAAGCAAATAATATCATCTTCATGAGAAAAATCATATCAAATCAAGGAAATCTTTTGGCTCACAGACACATATAGCTAAATATCTAGAGGGTCAGTGCAGCATGGAGAGGCTAGAGCTTATCAACAAATTAAACTCGTAAATACTCTATTTTTTAATCTCGACTACAAAAACTCCTAGAACTCGAACTCAAACTTATCCTTCAAAAGTTTAACTTGACTCGACCTGAATTATTCGAGTACTTCTGTTGAATAGAATGCAAATAATAGCCTTCTTCTAACACCTTATATTAAGGTTTTGGGACAGAATTGATCACTTAACCTAGTATAAGAGCAAATATTTGGAGAAAAGTCTTCGGTTCTACCACACATATCCTTAGTTGTTTAAATTTATTAGCTTGTTTAAGTATGAAAATGAAACTTGTCAGACTTGTTAGCAGTAAATGATATCACCTTTATGAGAAAAATTTGGTATAGTGTTATAGACTTTTGTTCTTAAAAATATTAAACTTTATTTACAATTACCCTGACTTAATTGAGGATTTCATTTTCGAATCCAAAACAAAAATAACCAATCTGATCTTGCGCACATGCACTTTCTTTCGAATTGAGCTCCGATGGTGTTTAAAAAATCTTATTTAAGTCCAAGCGGGCAACCCATCACAAGGGCATTCATCAAAATTAGCAACTTCGAGATTTAATCAAACTAATCATGCGAGATGTTACAAGTTCAACAAACGGAAATAATATATGAAATGAGTTAAGACAATTCATTATAAATGGAAATGTAACGAATTGAAGGAGCTCAATTTATCACTAACTTAATTGAGATAAGAAAAATATGATATAAGATAAGAGATTAAGGGTAATCAAATTGTCTACTTGTATAAAAAAGATATTGAAGTTGTATCGTAGTTCGTATATATGCGAGTGTGATAGTATATACATGTGTAAAGAGTTAAAGTTATTCGAGCAATACCTTTATCCAAGATTTAGAAAATTATAATCATCATCTTCAATCATGCTATTGGTATACCAATAGATTTCTAAATATCGTTTGTCGGAAAGAATTCTGAAATTAATAAATTAAAATTTTGTAAAAAATGAAAACATTGTTTTGGAGAAAAACATATATTTTGAAATCATACAAAGTCCATATTATTAAAAGAATCTAGTATGACATCTCACAATACTATTTTTAATTATAAATTTATCATATGTAACAAGTTCTTGTTGTAGAAAATTTAAAAAAAAAGTTTTTAATTCATGATAAAAAGAGATAAAGAGAGTTTTGGGATTAGATTTTAAATTTGGCAATAACCACAAAGAGATTAGATCAAACATAGTGGAGACCTTAGTAACCCAATAATTATTGAGAAAGATTTTTTAGCCGGCTGTTTTCTCATAAACAAAAATGGTTTGGGGTCAATTACATTGTGGTGGTCTTGGTCACATCTTTGATATAGAGGTAAGTAATCTGTAAATTAAAATGAATATAAATTTAATAATTGAAGAGATAAAAATAAATGAACATGTGAAAAATTTTATATAAGTCATAATACCAACCGTGTATAAAATGTGACAACCCACTTGTTATGGTGAGTTCCTGGACAATTAGCTCCGTTCCTGATATAGTGAAACCGGATGGACCAAGGTTTATAACCTGATCTTGTGGAATAGAAAGCTAATACGTCTTCTATTTGTAGATCTATATAGATTAAAATGAAAATTTTGGGAACATGACGAGGAATGATAAATAATAGAAAACTGTGGGGGGTGAAATAAGGTGAGAGTGAAATAAGGTGAGTAGCGGTGAATTATATTGAGATATTTAGGATTTTTTTGAATCGTTGATTTCTCTTCATCTATACCCTCATATGCAATCTTTAATTCATACCAAACATTTTTTATAAATACTAAACTACACACCCTCTTGGTCGTTCACGATTTATGTATGTATATGATGGTTAGTAACTTGTTTGTATGATTAATACGGTAAGCCTCAGAAATGAGCAGAATAATTGAAATGTTTAAAGCAACCATTCGAGCATAAATTCGCTACACCCCCTCCTGCACTTCTTCGAATGGAATTCTCATGATGAGGATAATTTGGATAATTTGATTGGTTGGTTAACACCTTCCTAAAAAATTAGTTCATGTTTTCTAAAAAAATTAATAGACCAAATATTTAATAAATTTATATTAAAAAAATAAACTATGTATCCTACCACACTACGGCAACAACAAGCTCTTTTAATCCTACTCCTTCACTGGTCATCCATCCAAACAAATAATCTCTTGGCGCGCCTAATCCCTCTAATATTATATCTACTTTAAATCTATTTATTAAAAAAATTATTGTCCTAAAATATAATATTGAAGAATATAATTATATTAAAAACAAATATAGCATATAAATATATATTACTAACACATGTCTACAAACATCGGACCATTAAATATATATATATATATATATATATTATTTTATACATATATACTTAATGTAAGAATATATCAATTTAACAAAGAAAAGAATAAATTTATTTTAAGAAAATATAACAACAGCTCAAAAATATTAAAATTACAAAATAAACTATATTTTTAAAATTGAAAGATTAAGATTTTGATTGATAGGGCCGT
>PHNY01104752.1:3568-13616 GCA_003724115.2 Anethum foeniculum
AGGTTTATTTTGTTTTAACCCACTAGTATGTATTAATTTTGTTTTAATCTGCTAGGCCCATTGTACAGACCAATAAATTATTTAAAACCAATTAAATACGGATAATGAAATAAAAACAATGCTTAAGAGTAATTAAGTAAAACAACTAAGCAGTAAAAAACACGTACCATACTAAACTTTCAATGTTTCGTCTATTATAATAAGTAAGTATGATATAGTATAATATAGATAGTATAGACATGGTTCTAAAAATTCCCGATTAATCCTCTATACGTATCTGAATGACCCGATTTTCAAATCTAATTAATCGGTATGAACTATACTTGATCCGTACATTATGATAAATTTATTAGGTATAAAATAAAATTTTTAATTAATATTTAATAGTTATGAAATTTGTAATATGTAAAATATATAGTAATCTATAAATAAATAATAAAATGGGGATATTACATTAAATTCAATTAAAATATCAAAACACATTCAATTTTTCATCTAATTAATTCTCAATTACCGATTAATCCTTAATGGGTACATTAATTTCGAGTACCTATTTTCACTAACTATTTTTACTAACATTCAGGATGTACAAGTAGTATAGATTTAATTCCAACGTAAGCCCAAGAAATAATATAATAGACATAAAAGAGATTTTATCCAAATATTTGGTCCCGTACTATATACCATTAGATCTTAAATTAAATACATGGTAACCGTTGGATCTAATATAAGGGAATATTCTATTTTCATAATCTAAACCAAAACTATCATAATTTAAACCAAAACTAACTAGGTCTTCCAAATTGAATAGATTAGTTAGTACGTATTTTAAATTGAATAGATTATGTATCCTAAATTGAATACAATACATAAAATAAAAATTTGTAACTTTTTTTCTGTTCAATTTCTCCAAAATTTTATGTAAGTAATACTTTATAAATTATCACTAAATTAAAGAATATTTCTTGAGATTCGCGTGCATTGTAAAATTGACAAAATCTGATTTCTAGAACTCAAGATAGAATCGAAATTAATCAAACGAAACCCGATCAATATTTTTAGGTTCGATTATATCTACTAACATATTTAAATTTATTATTTATAACTTCAAAATTTTATTAACAACATATTTAATATCTACTCATAATGTATTATTCAACTTTTAATGATAAATCAATAAATAATATTTATATTAGTAGATTTAAATACATTATATAAAATTTTATATTTTATTTATTAGTTTCAAATATATTAACAAACACTTTGATCAAGGGTTTGGAGAGAATTTTTAGACTAATCTCACAAACAAGTACGCTTAATGTATGAAGTTTTGATGAAGGCTAAAATAAATTATTAGTCGTGTTAATTTATTATTTAATATTATATTTTCAGCTAACGATGTTCACATAATTTTTTTATATAGTTTATGTTCTTACAATTTTTATAAAATTTAAAATGTTCCGTACAATCCGTGCATTACACGGGCAATAAGCTACTATTTTATTTTGAACTATTTGTTTGTGAATAAATATTTAAAAAATTTAAATTTTCTTTGTAGGACGAGGTAGGATGGACCAAGATTACAGAACATTGAAGTTGAGTCAAACACACAGTGAGACACACATGATATTTGTATATGTATATAATACATACATAGTCCAATTTCATCTACTCCTTGGCCGGTCTATCTAGAATCTTCTTTGGTTATTACAAAACCCCTTCTGCTTTTCTTTCAAGATCCAACCTAGTCATTGAATATTTGATTAACTGGTAAGAATTCAACTTAAATTTCATTTTTTTAAATACTTTCTTTTTATTTTAGATTAAATTTTGATGTTTCTGAGCTGAATTGAAATGGGGTTTTTGTATAGATTGAAAAATGGAGGAAGTGTATGAGCAAAATCAAGATCAATCAGCAGGTACCCTTTTTGTTGATGCTTAAATTTGTGTTTTTTATATTGAATTTAGTGATTGTATTGTGTTATTTGAGCACCCTTTTTAGTTGTGATCAACTCAGCTTTGAAAGTTTATACTTTTAGGATGCTAATATATAAAACAAGAAGTTAAAGATTCAATTTTTAAAGAACAATGCATGTTTTTGAGGTGATCATGATGGGTTCTTTTATATTTTGGTGATATGTATAAAATTTCGATTTTTGGTTTACGGGTAGATACTGTCTTGTTTTCCTGTCTAGTGGTAATTGATTCGTATGAAGACATTAAAAAACCGTGTGTAAGCTCAATTATGATTTAAAAATACGAGGCGCGGTAGTGGTTCTGGTTGTGCGTATATATATTTTTGTATGAGTCTGTGCTTTTGTCGGCATATGTTCGTAAGATCCCACAGTGAACTATATAGAGTTTGTTGTCACTAGGATAACATGGTAAGGTTATGCTGAACATTGACCGGGCATTAATTGGCCCCCGAAATATCCAATTTTTCTATTTTGTGTTGAATTGTCTCTAGTAGAGACTCTCTACTGTTTTCCTTTTAATCGCCTGATTTATTATGTGGAAGTTACTACAAGCTATTAACTTCATCTTTCATATCTTATGTATACAAGAATCTCCCTTTTATATATCCATCTCACATCAATAAATTGACCCCTACCATCTATAGGTAGTTTTAGACTTGTTTGTTTTGGAGTAGATAGCTTGAATGCCAAGTGTGGCTCATGAATATCCATCAGTCGGCGCATACAGAATTCTTTCACCATTTGGAGCGTTAATTTACGTACTGAAATCTCAGCTGTCTCTACATAAGATATCTGCATTACAGTTCCATTTCTTTTCCAATATAAGGAACAAATTAGCTTCGTCGAATGCGGATTTACCCTGTGACTATTCCAGGACCTGGACTTGTCACATGAGTCTGAATTTGGTATTTTCTTATGACACTTGCGGGGTTTGGGATGACAGTAGTACTTAGTGGGGGCACTCTGCACACATTCTTGTTTCATGACTAACCTTTAGATTGTTAAAAACTCACTGTATTCACACTCTTAACAACACGATTAACTGAGATTGTGAAAAAAACAAACTAGAATAGACTTCACTTACTGGATTAACGGTATAAGATTTAGGTTTACAGACAGCCCAGTTCGAGGAGAGATCGACTCCCTACCAGATAAGACTCACAAATAAATCTCTAGATGCCCTTTCTAAACCTATCGCATTCTACTTATATCCCTGACCCCGCCTATATTTTAAATATAATATTTCCTCACTTTCTTGTAATTACATTTATTTATTCTTTTCGTCATCCACTGTAACTTGTTTTTATCCTTCCTTCGCTGATACGGCCACACAACTGTAGGATTAACTTCATTCCTTGCAGAGATATGCCTCTAGCCTCCTCAAGTGTTAGTACAATTCCTGTATTCTTTAAAGTATGGCCTGACATTGATATGGTATATATTAGCATGATCTAATTTCAACAGAAGGGTAGAGAAATTAGAACATATATATTAGATTGTTTCAGAAACATCACAACTAGTCGGTTATAGTGAAAGAAATATAATATTTTTATCATTAGTTAGTATTAAATTTTATCTGAAACATCAATAGCAACATGTTTGCTTTAGAGAAAGAAATATTAAATAATTACAATATTCCAGGGCAAGATGGTGAACCCGAAATCGTAACTGAAGGGGCTTCTTTTGTGCATGGAGAACCTCCACAGGATGGCAGTGGCCCTCCGAAAGTTGATTCCCAAGAGGAAGTCCTCCATGAAAAAGTCACTAAGCAGGTTATCAAGGAAGGCCATGGTCAGAAGCCATCAAAATATTCGACATGCTTTGGTAAGCTTATTTTCTACTTATAGCGAGATGTATGAACTTACAGGAGGTACAGTGAATTTGCATTCCTCCGTTACTGTTTGGAATCAATATATTTGAAGTACATACTGTATAGGACAAGGATGAGGGGACACAATGTAAGAAGACAATGGGGGTAAACTGTTGCTACTTAATCGTTAACATCTACACCTTTTAAAACAGAATAATTTCAGTTTTGCGACTTTAGTTTATTGTTCTTACATATCAAACTCAAAAGTCAAACCACAAGTGAGAGATAAGAAAAGATATATGATTATGAAGGAGCAACCAAAGCAATTCCCTCCGCTCTCTGTATTAGACCAAGACTTGTACTACTTTCTTTCTCTTCCACTTTTTTTATTTGGGTACTACTTTTTTAAAAACTGTGATTTATATTTTTTGTTTGTTTAATGTATTGCTTGCCAAAAAAATAAATATCTATTTTTGTAGTTCCATTTTCGCGTTGGTAAAATGTTACACTTGCACGACGAAGTCTACATACATCTTCTGGAATGGAAGTGTTGTACCAAATTATTTAATGATTTGCCAGTAAAGTAATGAATACCCTGTATAACTTTTGCACAATCTCATAATGTGTGGATAGATGATATGCACAAAAGTTTAACAAGCCGTGAAATCTTAGCTTGGTCATAAATTCTAACATCAACATTGTAAGTGAAGTACTAATCATTCACATAGATTTTACTACTTTGTTTTTGTTATTTTGCAAAGTCAAATATATACTGCTTTGATAACATGTCAACAGAAGATCAGTTAAGTTTCATCCTAGCTCAATTGACTACATTGTTGTTGTAGTGCATTATAGAGCCTGGACTAAAAGCACCCAGCACAAGTTTGAAGACACATGGCACGAACAACAATTACTTGAGCTGATCTTAGGCAAAGGTATTACGCAATGTTTTCTTCGTCTCATAATATATCTTGTGTATTGTTCTATGCTATTATACAGATCATGGAACCTCGTGATTATCACAGAGTCCCAAAATTGGAATTTCTAGTTAAGTACTACTTTGCATGTTCTATGGAATAATGCATAATTGTGATAAGTTAGCATCATTTGAAATAGATATTTGATCAAATTCTAAAATAAACTTAATCCTTTTGCAACAGAAAAGAAAGAAATGACAGGATTGGCAATTGGTGTGTCCCACATGAAAGCTGGCGAACGTGCTATTTTACATGTGGGTTGGGAATTAGGATATGGAAAAGAAGGAAATTTCTCCTTCCCAAATGTTCCTCCTATGGCCGATATCATATACGAAGTTGAGCTCATTGGATTTGATGAAGTCAAAGAAGTGAGTTGTCATTGAATGGATTCTTATGATATTTTCTACCATTATCTTGATTGTACTTCGTCGTGTTCAACTGTTATAAAAACATAATGTTAATAGGGAAAGGCTCGTAGTGACATGACAGTAGAAGAGCGAATTAGTTCTGCAGATCGAAGAAAAATGGATGGAAATGCTTTATTTAAAGAGGAAAAACTGGAAGAGGCTATCCAGCAATATGAAATGGTTAGAACCCCTTTTAATATTTGTAAAGTGCAATCGAAGGATGTATTTGACACATTACTAACAGATTATTGTTCCATTTTCTAATGTGACCTTTAGGCTATAGCATATATGGGAGATGACTTTATGTTCCAGTTGTTTGGGAAGTACCAGGACATGGCCATGGCAGTGAAAAACCCTTGCCACCTAAACATGGCAGCATGCATGATAAAGCTGAAGCGTTATGAAGAAGCTATAGGGCATTGCAGCATTGTACGTATGAAGTTTGGTAACATTATTTCCATTATTATTGTGCTTCAGTGCTAATCAACTTTCTGTTATGAAGTATATTTTAACGTGTTTGGGAGATCCAAATCTTAAACCTCTTTCGTGCGATTTAGTTATGGGCTCCGTTAGAGATGTAGAATTTGTTAATATACACATTTTGATACTTAAACCCATTGGCTTTGATACCGAAGAGCATAAAGGTTTCAAAACTGTTTCTTTTAGATATATAATATAATACTTTGTAAAACATTGTGCAAACAGTCATATATAAATCCTCTAATGCCTATTACCCTGTAGTTGTATGCATATGCAATCTTGTGGATGTGCATTTAATTTTTGAATATAACTTAAACTTACCAGGAAAATGCATATCCAACTGATGGGATCCATTAACTTCTTTCATTGTGGTGACATGTCGTAGGTATTGGCCGAGGATGACAAGAATGTGAAAGCGCTGTTCAGACGAGGAAAGGCTAAAGCAGAACTTGGACAGACTGACGCTGCTCGAGAAGACTTCCTCAAGGCAGGGAAACTTGCCCCTGGTGACAAAGCAATTGCGAAGGAGTTAAGACTGCTCGCTGAGCATGACAAGGCTGTGTATAGTAAGCAAAAGGAGCTTTACAAAGGATTGTTTGGACCACCTCCACAGCCTAAATCGAAGAACACTAATCGGCTGATCCTATTTTGGCAATGGCTTCTAGCATTTTTTTACCGCCTATTTGGGAGGGAAAGACAAAAGGCTGACTAAATGACATTGCACTTTTTAAAAATTTGGACTTGTATTTTTATTGTTCTTTATCAAACAACTAGAGATAACAGTAGTCTTCTTTGCTTGACAACATACCAATCTGTTGTCCGGCAATACAACTATGCTCATGAATTGCTTATCTATATTATTCAGAATTGTCTACAATTTACAATGTTTCATTTGCTCACAAATTTATGAAAAGCGTATATATGTGGGACGAAGAAAAGGAAATTAATGCAAGTTTAAATACCTTTACACAAAAAGAAAAAAGAAAAAAAAACTTAATCTTTAGACATCTATAAGCAAAATATTTTTCATGTGATTGGATTAATCGAGCCGTGTTCAAAAAATTAGTCAAGGGACGAGTCAAAATATTGTTACAGAGTTTAAAACCCGAATTTTAAGTCCAATTCAGGATTTCAAACTTGATTTATTTGTGAACCGCATTTCAAAATCGATCGCCCAATCTTTATCTTTATCTACGTAATTCACCAATATGAGTATAAAATTAGTGAGACATTTTATTCATGTGAAATGACAGATTTAATAGTTTCTTTATTGTATTGAAAAAAATGTTGTTAATAAAATTAGTGAGACATTTTATTCATGTGAAATGACGGATTTGCCCGTGTATTTATTGTATTGAAAAAATGTTGTTAGTGGGATTTGAATCTAAGTCTAGTCATTTACATGCACACTTTAATACCACTACGTCACCATGCTTTTTGTGTCATGCACTTAATATGTATGTACCATAAAACTAAAATTTGATATTTTATAATTGCAATTTATAGAATATTTTCTTCTCATATTTATTGATTCAGTTACGTTTATATTTCTAAATAATTGAAGTCACTATTCCATCCGCCCCGATTTATCTGTTTTGTTTGATTTTTTTATGTTCAGATTTAGCTAACTTTGAATAAATATTTCATATATTATATGATCGAAACAATTAAAAAAATTATATCATTAGAAAATATTAAATACAAACTGGGTTTAATATATATCATTAGAAAGTTTTTAATAAAAAATTAAGCCACTTTGATCATAAAAAATTATATATAACTAATAAATTGGATTATATACTAAATTATAAATAATTATTGATTTGTCGAAATAAACATGTATTTATACTACTCATACGACATAATACATTCTTTCATTTCAATCATCACGATGATGATATATCTTTTGGACGTTAATTTTTTAGAAAAGTTTATTTTAAAGTTATACGTTCCTAAATATTGAGATGATATGATTCATGTAGGAACTTAAGTATATGAAATTTATGAAATATACTCTTTTTGTTACACCCATAAATTTTTTTATCTTAGAGTGAATATAAATATTAGTATATCGATTAAGTAGACTAGACAAGACAATATTTGAACAATTTTTTATACCAACAAAACAATGTTGATATATTAATAATAATGGAATATTTTTCACAATTGACATAACTTTCCAGAATAAAAAAAACTTAGAAATCAATTAAACTATTGATATTCAAGTACAAAAAAAATATTGAAAACCTGATGAATTAAAGTTCTCACGTTAGTCACCTTTTAATGTTTTTAAATAGATGTTTGGACATGATAATTACAAAATTCTGGCAGATATTTAAACGTTCAACATTTCATTATTAGAATATAGAACGTATAAATATTATTTAACTTGGCATGTCCGGAAAGAAGGGTGGTATGTTCTCAAGATCTGCAAAGGGATCTCATGGTCCTCCATGTGGTGGACCAATTACACGAGATTATATGAGAACGTTTGTCTCATTTTTCTTGGCAAACTTTAGTTACTTCACAGTTTTTTAGGGTAGAAGTATTTTCCATAACCAAAGTTCTTGAGCTAGCAAGAAATTTTCAAATAAAACATTTGGAAGTTCACCTTGATAGTCTGATTTGTGCGCAAATTCTTAAATAAAATGGCAGTGACAGAATGAATGTGTTCATGATCTTAACTATTGTAGCGATTTGATTAGAAGCTCAGATTGGATGGTGACGATATATCGTGTATATCGAGAGGATATCCGTGCTACATATTGATTATCAAATGAAGGAATTTTACGGGATAAAAGATTTCGAATATTGAAAAAGCTCTTTTCTGGAGCTTAGTAGATTTTTAGTTGGAGATACTAGAGGCGTGGTTGGCAACGATCAGTCCCTCAGTAGGAAGCTTGATTTAGTTTTAATTTTTATTATTTTTAGTTGGTTTATTCCTGCCCCACATGGATAATTGTTTTTGTATTATTTGATGGGAAATACTAGCTAATTAATTATATGTATTAAAACTTTTACTCATTCAATTACATGCAGATATATATTAGTATTAAAATTAAAATTTTACATACAAATCATACACACTGATAGTCAATCAACTTATATGATGTATACTTGCGATATTACAAAATTTTATTAATAAACAAATAATCGAGAACATTTTACTACGTATTGCAAAAAAAAAAATCTAGAAAATGACCCGTGCCTCGCACGGGTTATTATGATGGTATATAATACAACAACATATGATTTGTGAAACATTTTATTTGTGTAATGACATTATTGTCCCCTTTATTCGTGTGAAATTAAAAGGAATCGAACCCATGAACTCTATGTGTATAATAACAACCTTAACCATTTGAGCTGGAGACCCATTTTGTTGAATAATTAAAATCTTAAGTGTTATCATGGATATAATACTGCAACATGCAATATTAAATCAAACAAAAAGGTTCTGTTCTGATTCTGAAATTTTTTATATATGTATAATATTAACCTTAACCATCAATCCGCGCCGTAGTGTTTTGGATTTGATCCTCTTATTATGACTTAATTAGATTAATCATGATAAGTGTACAATATGATATAATTGTTATATGTTTTTGAGTATGGTGGATGGTTATGGCCTTATGACCCATATATTAAAGGTTTTTTTGTATATGATTTTGGGTTTTAAATACGACTTGCATGTCGTTTATTCTTGTAATATTAAATCTCGAATGTAACTCGAGTTCACTTTGTAAGTTCATTAGATTAGTTTATGTTATCCAATATGTAATGTATTTGAAGACTTGAAGAAGGAATCCAATGGAGGTGATCTTATGAAGCTATACAAAGGAAGCAACTCAAGCAAGAAGACGTGTGTTGTAATAGATAGGTTGCATTTATTTTCTTAACCACCATAGAATGACGAAGATCTTTATCATGAGCTTGATAAAGGTCACATAGGATGGGGCCATAACCAACCACATTTATTTTATTGCACTTTAAATATATTATAATCATGTGATGAATGTATGTGTAGAGTTGACTAAAAGATGCATGCTTAATTAGATTAAACATGTATGTATTAGATACGTCATCCATGCCATGCCTGCTAAACAAGATAAAATCTATAACGATTCAAGATTTTATAAAATGAACAAACGATTATGAGATTCTCGTGTTTATGAAACACGGAATAATGTATGAATTATCTTTATTTCCAACATGGGGCGATTTTGGCAAAAACAGGTTCATAGAACTTGAAGGCTGTGGGTATTAAGTGAGTCCATTGTGAATCCTCCACTACCTGGAAATCAAACCATTGACTAATATTGATTTGAAGTACTTTATTCAAGGAAAAATTGGGAATCTCTTTATGATGGGATCATGATCGTTTAAAGTTTAACAAAA
>PHNY01104849.1:1163-17113 GCA_003724115.2 Anethum foeniculum
TTTATGGTTTTACAATTACATAAGAGTATTTATAAGAGAAGAAACTGGGCCTAAATCAAATTATAGTCCAGATCTGAAAAGTAAACTAATTCAAATCCTAATCTGAATCTGAAAAGTCTATTTTCATGGGCTTAATTAACAGACTCCACAAAAACCCAACAATTTCATCATTCCAAGTCATAATTCATTAACAATCATCTATCATAAGACACAAAAATAGCATATAAGCAACACAAATTGATCCCCCCTTCGAATTAAAGGATAATTCGAACCAAACAATACACTAAGCCTCAAAATATATCCAACTTATTGACATGCATTCTTTTCTATCATCAACAACATTCAACACAACTCAAATCATATCATAAACCATTATCAATACTAATCTAAACATGAACATGCTCAAGGGTTTTAAAAAAATTTCATTACAATCACATGCATCACTCAAATCAATTCCAAATGGACTTATAACCACACATAATCATGTAAATAGACTTGTAGGTACAATTTCATCACCGCCTAATCCCACCAGCTCAGTAAGAGCTCATGGCAGGTGGTGGCAAAGCCCCAGAGGTACCCAAAGTTTGGGTTTCCTTCCACGGGAACTCTACTCACTAATCAAAACACCATACCCAACATGTTTTCATCATAAAAATCAAGTTTGGAAAATTTTACATCAAACCCTCTTTTAATCATATAAAATTTTGAACTATACACATAGTTACACACACATGCAAGCCAAGATTTAGATATAAGAGAAAAGGAGGGTTTGATTTAGCCAAGAATCAAAGGAAAAGAAAGTATGGTGATGGTGTTACCGAGAGGAGCAAAGGGAGAGAGAGAAATTGAGAGAGAGAGAGAGACAAAATGAGAGCGTGAGGAGGAAAAGAGAGCTGTTTCTCTCTTAAATAAAATCAGGGGCAAAGTTGTAATTTCACAATTACAATTTTTGATTTTAAAATTGCTTTTTATTTTGCTGAAAATGCTTTGTAAAATGCATAAAAGGCCCAAAACAGTAGAGAATAATGAAAATATTATTTTTAAAATAAAGAGGATGAAATTATTTTTCTGTACATATTTTTAAAATAACTATTGAGCAAGTAGATTATTTTATATGATTTTTACAAGATAAGCGGTCGGTAAATGCAAAAATGCTTGTAAATTCGATTTAAAATATAAAATTGCCAAAATAAATTATGGAAACATTTTTATAAAGTCTATAATAACATTCTAGAGGCTATTCAAAAATAATTATAATTAAAAGACATTTCTATGAATTTACATGAATATTTAAATGCTAGAAAAGTAATGTTTTAACATAAAAATGCAATTTAAAACACATAATTCTATTTGTAATTATTTCTACCATATACGTAACACACGTAGGCACATTTTAACACGTAACACACAAGCTTATACTAGAAGCTTCAATTCCACATATTTCTCAATTCCCTATTTCCAATTAATTTCAGAAATTTCTCTAACACGCAACCAGTAATTTAAATGGATCCACTTATCTATCTTTCACATATCATAGGTCACTTAAGGACTCATCAAACTGGAACAAGTATGATCATATACTCATTCTCTAATTCACATAAACTTTATAGAATGAAAAATTTTCAGAAAAACCACAAAATTTCACATATAGTCTTATAATATTCACAATACAATATGCGAAATTCCCGGATGTTACATTTAAGGTCGTGTTGATATTAATTGTGATTGATTAATAAAGTCGGATTACTAGGTTTTTCATATTTTGTTACTTTCTATTTATGTTACACAAATATCATCTCAAATCTATTTCTCTAGTTCGCATGATTAATTTTATTAGGATTTAAAAAATTCATAATCTTAGTGGATCGATCTGTGATTGTAATAACTAAACACTGTGCACTGTGCGCTTGCAGTTATTATTATTTCAACACATCAATTTTTTGGCATCGCTGCTAGGGAATATTGGAAACTTACATTCCATGATATTTAATTCTTCGGATTAGTTTCTTGTTTTGTTTTTTCTTTTTAGGGATTAGTGAAGTGGAGAAAAGCTTGCACAAGAGATCAATAGAAGGTCTCTCTATCTCTTTGAAATTTTTGGAAGCGTTTTTCGGTATTCGGTATCACCTTTCTCTATTTTTTTTCTTTCTCCTTCATTATTGGAAAAACACAAAAAAAAATTAATATTTGAAAAATCCAAATAGTATTTAGTTAGTTGTTAAAAAACAATTTGTTGCATTATTCATTCTCTCACACATGATCACGTCGTCTAGATTTCTTTTTGTATTTATTGCTTTCCTTCTTATACAATTGTGGTGATTGCTAGAAGAAAGAGGTATGCATAATTTAGAATAGAACACTTAGTGTAGTGCATCCATAAGTGTTTATTTTCTCGTTCTTTGTGTGTTGCATCATCTAATCAATCTTAAGGGCACTACCCAATTACAAGATAAGGTAAGGGATTTCATCACCCTTTACTTGTCCCACGAATCACTAATTCATTTATCTTGCATTCCCTTCTTTAATAAAATCAAATAGACATTGGCCCCTAGGATTTCGCGCTCAATTAGGAAGAGAATCTAAGACGAAACAAATCTTTGAGTATTTGGCATTGGTGACTAAGGAAAGTGTGAGCTTACCTGGCCATTTGGATCGCTGACACTAGAAAGGTGGTTAGCCTCTTTGCAATGCTTCCTCCTACTTGGCCAATTAGCTGAATATACTTTGACTTATGACTTTTAGTAGTATCATATTATTAGGAGCAAGGTCTAGAATTTATTTAGGACTTCTCTTTTTGATTTTTCAATTTTTCTTAAGTGTTTACTTATAGCTCTTATTTGCTACATGATAACTTGTCTTGTATGCAATGTACTTGGATTTGAGACCATACATCTAGATTAGTAAGACACTCCAATATTTCATCTCCTAAAGTAGTTAGAAAAATTGAGTTCTTTTCACCCATTAAAATTGATTCAAAAGAAGTAGAAGTTCCACCAGTAGTCATGTCTGTCCCATTTAAAGATCGTTGTTATCCTGCTCGTTCTGCTCAACCATCTTGCGTAGTCCTACCTGAAGTAACTGCAAATAATTTTGAAATCAAACATCACAATATTAGCATGTTACCTAGGTTTGCTGGGGTAGAGGGAGAGGATCCATATCTTTTTATTCGAGAATTTGAGGAAGTGTGTGCTTTACAAAAATTTTAACAACTTAGTGAACACTCCATTACGCTCAGACTTATTAACTTTGCTTCAAAGGAAGAGTCTAAACAATGGTTGTATATTCTACCCGTGAATTCTATTTCCACATGGGAAGGATTTGTGTCTATTTTTCGTAAGAAATATTTTCCAAACCATAAGGAAAACATACATAGGAATGAAATCAACGAATTTCAACAAAATCAAAATGAGTCTTTTCGGAAATGTTTTGATAGATTTAAGAAGCTTTTGTTCAAGTTCCCCCAACATGGTATATAAAAATGTAGTCTTTTTAAAATCCTTTATGAAGCCTTAGACAGCCATACCACTGTTTTGCTAGAGTTTTTGTCTCAAGGTAAGTTTATGGATAATATGAGAAAGAAGCTTGGAAAAATTTTGAGGAGTTAGCTGAAAAGCCAATATTGTGGGAGTTAACTAGGGAACCCAATCAGAAACCTGAAAGATCTAACTCATCTAAGGGCTTTAATGTAGTTGGTAATTCTATTACAACCGAAGCTAAGTTAGCTACACTCACTAGATTGTCTAAAAGCATTAGGAACCAACAATGTGTCTTCTCAAGTGTCTATCTGTGCAAACTGTAGTTCTCCTAATAATGTGATAGAAAACTACCCTGAAATTGAACAAGTCAATGCCATGTTTCAACCTAGAGCTAGGAATGATCCTTATGCACCCACATACAATTAGGGTTGGAAGAATCACCCTAATTTCTCATTGAACCAAAGTTAATACAATCTGTATAATCAAAATTCTCAGCCTACTTTTCATGAGCCAAATCCTGATTCATACCCAACTCAAATCCTTCTCAAAAGCTTGGTCATTATCCAAACTCAGTCCCCTTCAATCCTTCTGATTTTAGCGAATCTGATAAGAAATTGAATTCCATTGAAAAGAGTATGGAATAATTACTCAAATCTCAACAATCTTTCATGCAAGCTATGACCTAAAATAGGCAATTGATCAATTAAAACACACAAGCCATATCCAAGCTAGAGGTCTAAGTTAGTCAAATGGCAAACACAATCAGTGAGAGAGAGAAAAACCGTTTTCGTAGTTAACCTGAGGCTAATCCTAAATTTCATCCGAAAGCAAAAGTCTCATGAAAATGTGAACTCTGTTATCTCTCTAATCTGGTAATCAATTCCACAATCATACTGGTGTCAATACTCAAGAGGAAGATAAGCTAACATATGAACCGAATCCTTAACTCTTCAATCCTAGTGTTCCACAATCTTCAAATCCTAAGAGTTCTGAAAATAGATCTAATAAGTCATCACTATCTAATGAACCACATTGAAAAGCCCACTCTGATGTTTCCAGTGACAAAGTCTTTAAGCCAAAAGCCCAGTTTCCTCAAAGACTTATGTCAAATAAACAATCTGCTTATTTAGATAAGATTTTGGAAGTCTATAAGCAAGTCAAAATTAGCATTTCATTATTAGATACAATTCAACAAGTGTCTAAAAGAGTTTTGTACTCGTAAAAGAACCACTCATGTTCCTAAAAAAGCTTTCCTTACATTCTATCTTGTCAAATCAAATCCCTGTGAAGTATAAGGATCCTGGTTGTCCTACCATTTCTTGTGTCATAGGTGATACCTTCATTGATAAAGCTTTATTCGATCTAAGAGCTATGTGAATCTTTTTCCACATTCTGTGTATCATTCCTTGGGTTTAGGTGAAATTAGAAAGATTAGTGTCACTCTTCGGTTAGCTGACTATTTTATCAAAACTCGTAAGGGTATAGTTGAAGATGTGTTGATTAAGATGGGTGATTTTGTCTACTTTCCTCTTGATTTCATTGTTCTAGAAACCGAACCAGTCAAAAATCTCAAAAATCAAATTCTTATCATTTTAGGAAGGCCTTTTCTTGCCACCTCTAATGTTTTGATTAATTGTAGGAATGGGTTAATAAAACTCACTTTTGGAAACATGTCACTAGATCTCAATGTCTTCAATGTAGGAAATTAGTCCAATGAGCTTTTTGACCAACCTATAGAAGTTAACATGATTGTTGAGTTAGTTAATAACGAAATCTTGAATCTTAATGATGTTCTTAGCTTTTTTCAGGTCAAGATTGGTATGATACTAGTCATAAAAATGAGGTCAATGAAATGTTGTCCATCATTCCTAGTTCTAACAAAGAGTTTGAACCTTTTCCTTTGCCGCTTTTTGAATCTAATGAATCTGTTGAGGCAAGTCCACCAGAATTAGAACTCAAACCTCTTCTTGAACCCCTTAAGTGTATGTTTCTAGGTCTTATTGTGTCTCTTCTTGAGAAAGATGTTTCACGTGAGTATGAGAGTAACAGAGAATTTAATGAGTTGTATAAGAATTTTACTTGTGATGAGATATTAGATGAATTAAATGCTATTTGTTCTAAACATGAAACCCAACTCGAGGATAGTTCTTTTGATCTTAAGTCTATTGTTAAGACTTCTGTAGGTGAGTTAATTTGAAAATTTCAAGTTATTATTTTGCTTAAACAACAGAAAGAAGCGTCTAATTGGTCTGTGGATGATGTTAAAACTATGAGTTCTATTTTGATGCATGATCTTATTTCTCTAGTGGATAATGTTGTTCTTATGGGTGAGTTTCATATGCGTGTTGATTGTGTTACGAAGGTAGTTTTCCTTCAATCAGGAATTGGTCAGTATACCTATTTGTGTGTGTATCCCATAGTCAAGTGTAGGTATGGAGGAGTATTCATGTGTGTGAGTTTATTTTTGTGTGTGTGTGAGTTTATTTATGTATGGGTTATAGGTAATTGTGTATCTTTGTCGTGCCCTTATCAAGTATTCTCTTCCTTTTACTTTGTAATTTTTCTCTCATTTGCATTCATTGAGCATAATACATAATTTAGGTATGGGGGAGGGGTTTAGTAGTTATTAAAAAAATCCAAAAAAATTAAAAAAATGAAAAATATCTCAAAAATAGAGATATTTTAGCTAAGTTGTCCACTCCACCCTTGTACTTTAATACTAGTTAGTGTTAGCAGTTTCTTTAAAACTTATAATATGTAATGCCTTGAGATGATTTGAACGTAGTTAAGTTAGGTTGTCTTCATGAAACTCGTATAGAACGGATTTCTGCTTAAGAATCCAAGAAGGCACATTTTGTGTAAGGTTTTTGTAGGAAAGATTGTTTTTGGGAAGTTTTCGATATCTGAGATAGAGCCCACATGTTGAAACAATGTCGAATAAATTTTTTGTAAAAAAAAAAAAGCTTGAATAAACTACTTCAATACCCAATATTCCTCACAAATAAAAAAAAGAAAAAAAAGAGAGAATTGAAATGATGGGCAAAAGTAGTATAATTAACTAGTCTTGTTTTGTGGCCTTTGTTACTCGAGTAATTAAGTCTGTAGAGGTATTTCAAAACCTAGTGCCCTAATATCAACTGGTTTGGGAGTCATTGGCCCAAAGCTCGCTACATGGATAACATCAAAAGCCTAAGAAAATGGACATTGCACAGTCAATTAAAAAAAAGAAAAAAAGAGAAAATCTCTTTGCGAATTTTGGCTAGATACTTATTTTGATAGAGAATGGTTCAGTTCAATATTGGTTGAAAGAGAGGAAATGTACTTACTCAATTGATTCTTTAGAGACCTACTTTCACAACACGCCTTGGGATTTTCTGTAAACGTTTAGAGTCGATATAAGTGGATTGTTGACACCTATATCTTGGCTATTACTAGAAGAGTTTTAAAGACATGTATTTTCAAAAATATTCTTGTGTTGCCACTGATAAATGTTATTGTTATAGAGTTTGGACACTTGCTAGAGTATTACACAGATTTTATGGGTATATCTTCTATAAACCCATAGGAGACAACACTCCTCTGGTAGAAATCGCCTACGAGTTTAATGGGTTAGTAAACCTAAAATTACCCGTCACGCCTACGAAAAGGAGCGTAGCACTTTTCTTAGTTAGAATTTTTCTTTTTTGATTTTTCTCGAGTACGTGCAAAAGATAGGTATGGGGAATTTGATAGGTCAAGATTTTATAATATTTTTAAGACATATTTTATTTCAGTTTTCATAATTTTATTAATTAATAAATTGTTTTATTTTGTTTTATAGGAAAATGTTAGGTACACGAAAAGTTAATACCATCATAACAAGCCTACTCAAGTACCAATGTTCCTTTACAGAAACAGATGGAGTATTCCATCTGAACTAGTGATAGGTTTTAGAGTACTTGTCTTGTTTATTTTTCTAGATGGCTCCTACGTCTGAATGAGCTTAGAGATTTTCATGCAATAGTCTTGTATAGAATTAAATCAACTTGGAAGAAGTTCAATTAAGATTGTTCAAGCAGAAAGTTGCAGAGAAGACTATTGAAGATAATAAATTGCAGAAATATCTCTAAGTCATATATCTTGAGGTCTAGAAGAACTATACCATGAAGTAACAAGGCTATATCGTGAAGTGAAGGACATCATGAAGTCATCGATATCGACAAGTCAAGTCAAGCTATACTGTGAAGTCTCATATAGCAAAATCACATGTCGTGAAGTCAAGATCTATACCGTGAAGTGCTATATCGAGAAGTCACATGTTAGAAAAAATCTAGACTTGCACTATGTCGAGAAGTGTGATGACAAAACAACTCAGAGTTCATGATATTCTCACTCAGTTGGTTCATCACAAGAAAAAAGAAGGTATAATTTCCAAATATGAAGAAACAGATCACTACATCACATTGTACATGGAGGTAGTCCATGAACAGGTGTCAAGCCTATGGTTAAAAGTTGGAGGAAAAAAAAGGGAATACACAGCTAAAGTAAGGAGAAAATATCAAGATCATGGCGGTCCTGAAAAAGCTGCATCGTGTCTCATGCACAGTACATGATCTCCAGCTGTTGAATGGAGTGGTCACTACATTATTTTCATATCTTATTTCTAGTGTGCACATTCCATATCCTTAGTTGTGTAGCAGATTAAGGTTTTACTATATAACCTCCCCCCTCTGCCTATTTATTCGAGAGCCTTGTTACCCAACAGAAAATAAATAAAATCAGATTTCAAGCAGGAAAAGGTGAAACAAGGAAGGAGGTTGACCATTCTTGAAGTCAAAGTAATTGAAGGAAAAATTGAATACTTGTTGGAGAAGAAAAAGGAAATGAAGGAAATATATCATAAACAGGATTTGTAATCCAAGATCCAAGCTTATCATATTTTTCTTATATATATATATGTGTCTCCCCTCTTGTATTTGAACACACCCTTAGATTCCAATCCTAGACATAGATCTAGATCTAGAATTTTATTAGCTATTTGTTTTGCTTTTTCTTTTAATCATGTCTAGCTAAATCTTTTCTCCTAGGATGAAGATGAAGTTAATTTGATTTCTCTTGATGTCTTCTCGTTCTTATTAATTAATTCTCATTATTCTTCTTGGTGCTTAATTTTTTAATTGATAAATTGATTTTGATGTATTGTTGTTACTGGATTTATTTTTTTATAGCCTATGCTTGCTCCATGAAATTTTGATGGGTTATTGTTAGATAACATGTTTCATAGTATATGTATGTCTCGTTAATTGATTTATGTTATTTGTGAAGGAAAGAGAATTGATTTTAGGCCGTGTTGATATTAAATGTGAATTATTAATAAATTTGGATTCCTAGGTTTTTCATATTATTTGTTATTTGCTAATTAGATTACACAAATCTCATCTCAAATCTATTTGTCTAGTTCGCCTGATTTAAATTAGTAGAATTTTAAAAATTCATAGTCTTTGTGGATCGATGTATGATTACTACAACTAAACACTGTGCGCTTGCAGTTATTAATATTTCAACACATCACATAGATAACTATTGGGACATGTAGAATTTTAAGTATTTCTAGTAGTTTATAAAATTGTAGTATGGACGGTTCTTTTCCTATTTTATTTTTTGAAACTAGAATCAGTTTACAATTTTTGTAGTTTAAAATACTTAATTTTATTTCTAGTTATTTTCTTTATTTCATATTGATCTCTTGTGAGTATTATAGGGTTTTTAGGCTTCATTATAATCTGTACGTAGTGGTATTTTGCGATTAATGTTATATTAGAAACTAAGATATTGATATTACAAAGTAGTTAAAACTAATAAATAAAAAGTTTCGTATTTTTATTATGTTGTTTTTTTTACTCATTCTTATATTTTTATATTCTGAATATTTTTATTAATGTTGCTATAACATATTTAATATTTAATCTACATAGAAAGGTTAATATTTTGTGAAGATGTTTACTTTGATAGAAATTATACTAAAATACAAGTATATTAACGCGATAACATTTGTTTCCAACTCTATATAAATATACAAAACTCTAAATATTATTTTAAGTTTGTGCTGGGAGGAAATGGTCCTTGCTACAAAACTTGGTAGTTGGTATGCCCTAAATAAATATAAAAAGTACTGAGGCAAGAGCGGGTAACTACATAATAATATGGAATAAAGTGGGTGTGATAAATAATTTAATTAGTCAAGCTATTTACTAAAAAAATTTCAGACTAATTACCTGATTTATGCTAAGCATTGAGCATTGATTTCTCCTCCTAGCTTCGGGATACAGGACTTAACAATGATTTCCCCAACCATTCTGATATGAAACCTTTTAAAGATATTGAAAGGAAGTTGAAATTATAAAGAATTTGTTGTGACCCAAATCATGTATGAGCTAGATTTAGGCCCATATGAATGTTTGAGGTCCAATCCATGATGATACTAGACAATTGGCTAGGCCTTTTGGGGTTTTCAGATAGATTATGGAAAGCCACTCGGTAGGACAACAAATGTGTTAGGGCTGATAGTCCCTAGACATAGGTTCTTAATTGGAAGCCTTTATTGAATAGTCATTGGAGAGCCCATGTGAGCTTGGTTCCCAGATAGGGTAACCGACATGAGGTCTCCGACCGGCAGCCCTGCAGAGCCTGGAAACCCCTGTGAGCTAGGAAAACGTATCTCCAATGTATATATATAATTTTTATAGATAAATATCAGTCTATATCATGATATATATCATATTTTCATGATAAACCACTTATTATTAAGATAATCATCAATACATGAGCATTCATAATCCTACGAGAGCTAGGATGCCCATTAGGTTTGCTATATTTAGTTCATAAACATTTGTAACAGAGTTAATTCTACCTGAAAAGGGATAAATACCATTCTATGATGACAACAAGAACTACATTGGGACTGATCTCCTATAAATAGGGGTATGTAGGCAGTTTGTGGGATCTCTTGGCTGTTTACACACTTATACCACTGCCAGACCACGTGTACTTTTGTGCATCTTAGTTCACATACTTCTTAGCTGATCTTACACCGAGTTGTAAGGTCCTTGAGCTCTAATCCCATAAATTATGTCCATTTCTTCGGGAAACCATACCCCATGTTCTTCGGTTAATCTAGTTGTGAGCCTACCTGGGGCAGTTACTTGGTTCCGCATTTACTGGCGCTATTCCAGCAATGATCTCCTATTTTGTTATAACAAAATCCTCTTGCAATAACTGGCGCTCAAAGGAGGGCAAGAAACTTGTTGTTTTTTGGAGGAAAAATATTTAACAGCTTCGGAAAACAGCTTCAGAAATAATGGAACATCGTCCCATGAGGATCACGAACGTAAAAGAAATAATGAATATGATATCACTAACAAAGACATACTTAACCATCTCTAAGTGATGGGGGAAAGGCGCGATACTCTCGAAAGGTGGTCGGAAAAGATGCGTAAGTGGCAAAAAAAGTCAAAATAAAGACAGAAGGATGTTACCCTAACGAGGTTAAACTTTGATTCGACCAATGATGATGAAGAGAAGGTTGATTATGAACCTGCGGCTGAAGATGAAGAGTCTGAATAGGCTAAGTCTAAGCTCCCGAAGAATGAAAACACAGACCCGAAAGCTACTCCTACTAGGAGTGTGAGTGTCTTTGACAGGATTGATAGAAAACTCACCAACAAAGATCATCAGTTGAACAAAACTAATGAGAAGTCCCATGAATGGGGTGGCCGAAATCATCAAGAGACATCTCGCTCAGTAACCCAGGAAAACCGTTCAAGAAGGTCTCAATCCGGGGGAAGGAGGATGAGCCACTGATACCCCTTTGTGTCCAGGAGCAGAAGGTCTTCTTCCACGAGGGGCCCCTACATGGAAGAATTGAAGGAAAGATCAGGCTCCCACCGGCCTTCTAGCCACCGAAAGGATAGAAAAGGTGATGAGACAAAGGATTCTGATGATGAAGAATTCTCAGATGACGAGCATGGTAACTTCAAAGTTGATGAATGGAAAGAAGCCCTTGAGAAGCTTAGGGCTGAGAAGAAATCAAAGTCGGGGATGACTTTTCTTTCCCCCCTTCTCAAAGAAAGTAAGAGACTCTCCTTTTCCCCAGTCCTACCAGATGAATAATGATCTGAAGTTTTATGGAAGCACCGACCCAGTCGAGTACTTAAGCCGGTTTAGCACTGAGATGGAGGTTTACCAGGTGGAAGAACCTACCGGATGTAGGTTGTTGGCGGCAACCCCAGTTGGGAACACCCACAAGTGATTAAAAAGGTTAATTGCGGGTTTCATTAGGTCGTGGACCTAAATGGGAGACTTGTTTCTTTCCCAATTCAGGGCTTTAATAGCATGCGTCCCACTTGTGAATACCATGGCCAATATCACAGTAGAAAGATAATGAAACCTTGAAAGTGTACTTCAAGAGGTTCAATGATCAGGTCCCCGAAATAAAGTAGGCTTCCAAAAAAATACTCAAAAATTTCCTCACAGCGGGATTCTGACTAAGAACTGATTTTTGGAAAGAGCTTCAAGGTAGGGAGATGGAAACCCTAGCTGAATTCTATGCAAAGGCAGAACCTTACAAGGTGGTAGAGGAGTCCGTTGCAAATTTAGCCCAACAGTATAGTGATAAGGGGCAGAATAACTAGAACAAGGGCAAAAGGAACCAATCGTATAGCCAAAAGAATTGCAATCCTAAGAAGAGGGATGTCGATGGTACTAGAATTGGCTATAACTACAATGATAAAAAGGTACCTATTTCGGTAAACACAACGAAGACTAGCAAGTCCTCGAAAGATGGGGGTTCCCAACGGACGAAAAGCTCAAGGTATACTGAATATATCCCCTTGACTGTTTCGACAGCCCATATATTCAAAGTAAATGAGAAAGCTGGGGTATTCCGGAAGCCTTATAGAACCATCCCCCAGGAAAGAAGGATGAAGAAAAGTACTGTTCCTTTCAAGAGGCAAATGGTCAATAGACAGCTTATTACCGTCATATGAAGGACCAAATTGAAGACCTGAACAAGAGGGGTTATCTAACTGAGTTTGTGGCACAAGAAGCCAAGATATATAATGCTGAAAGGAAAGACCAAGATAAGACTCCCACTAATACCGATAGCACGACCAGGGCTGGAAGCATACATACTATCTTCGGAGGCCCATACTTGGGGGTACCAGCCGAAACGCTGGAGAAAACTATGCCCGAGAGGCTAAGGGAAAACCCTTAACCAATGCCTTTCACCTCCCCGAGAGGCCCCCTAAGCTGTTTAAAGGGAAGGTGCAAATGTTGTTTTTTCTGAAGGGGATGCCAAGTGCGTTCATTTCCCACATAATGATACTTTTTGTCGTGACAGTGGCGATAAAAGGCTTGAATGTGCATCGAGTTCTAATTGATAATGGAAGCTCAGTAAACATTTTGGCATATACAACTCTTCTAAAGATGGGGCTCATATATAAAGAACTCTTTCCAGCTAAGAATGAGCTATACGTGTCATCAGAAACGAAATAAGCTAAAATAGCATAAGAAGAAATCTCTGATCCCTAAAGGCATATCATTGATCAGTGATTATCTTACCAGAATTCAAATCTGGAAATAATTCTAACTTTAAGTCAAAATTTTAACTTATGAATGATGACTCAGATTTCATCTGACGAATTTATGAGGTATACTTCTTCATAGAAGTTAAAGGATATCAGGAATTCTGCCACTGAAAAGAATCCTAATTTCCTCTCTCAGAAGGAAAATTTCTTGAATCTCTTGACTGAGAGTTTCCATCCTTGAAGGTGGAAGGCAACTTTTCTATGAAAAAGATTTCCTTGCAGGTACACTTAGATATTTAGAGCTCTGAGTGAGTGACACGCTGTGAGACTGAGTGACAAACACTTGAGTGTAGAGTGGAGTGAAACACATTGTGAGATCACCAAACAAAAATCACACACTTGTACTGGAGAAAATTGTTACTTACTCTAATCTCTTCTCACCTTGATTGATAATCCTGGTCCTTCTACACTTTTTGGAAGGATTAGCTTTATGCTCTGATACACTTTGAAGGATTAGCTCTATGTTCTTTTTAGCTTTCTCTTTATCTAAGGAGAGAAATTACTATTGGTTCTAAGTTCCAAATATTTTCTTTACGGGGAAGATCTGAATATTGAAGAAGTATTGTGGAAGGGTTCTTTATGTCTCATCTGGAAGTTTCTCCTGAAGGGGAGTTTCACCTGAAGGAGAGATATAAGGAAGTTTGAAGAAACGTATATATCTGCAATTTTGCTTAAGGGAGAGAAGAACCATTTCTGTACTGAAGCTGAGGGTTTATAGAAAATGCAGAAGGTATAAGATAACATTATTTAAAAGTCAGGTGTAATAGTCAAATAGGGGGAGATTGTTGAGCAGAATTGAAGCAGAATATATTATCTCAACATGCTGGTTTGGATTACTAAACATATAACAAGGACTTAAAAATAATTCAATGTTCCACTGAAATCAATATATATTGAAAATATGGTATATACATATGGTTCTGTGAATTGCAGTGAAGAAGTCGTCAACAGAAGTCCGTATGAAGTTCATTAATATGTTCAAGCAATAGAGTTGAAGCAGTTCTCAGAATTAGTATGAAGACCTAAAAAATTTTAGTGAGGCTGATTGTATATGGTAGAAGATTTAACAAGGGTTGTATGGTAAATAATATGAAGGCCCGAGAGCGGAATTAGTCGTCTGTGAACCAGACTATTGCACTAGGCGTCAGTGATTCGCGAAAGGAAATTAAATATGATTGTTCAGGAAAATTATTAAGTGAGGACCTCTATACAAGTGAAAGGGCAGAAGTAAAATTTTATATTAAGTTGGTACTGAAAATGCAACTTTAGGAAGTTCAGTGGCTTCAGTAAAAGGAAGAAAAGTGTGGGGTACTGAAGTGCGAATTTGCCAAGTCATGTGCCATGCACAATGTGTCTTGGCTAGGGTTCAAGGCTTTGTTCCTAAAGTATTTATTTAATAAACTTTAAATAATGTTTATTTTATAAATGGGTATAAGTTTATTTTATTGACTTCAAAATAATCTATTTTATAAACTTTTATAATTTATTTTATAAACTTAAATTAGATTATATTATAAACTTTAAATGAGTTTATTTATAATCTTAAATTAGTTTATTTTCATAAATTGTAAATAGTTTATTTAATTTAATTATTTATACTATAACATTAAAATATAGGTGATCATGTATGTATACATTATACAATTGACTTAAAATTTTCCATGCAGGATGTTAGGTGTTAAGCACCTACCTGGTATTGATGTCGAGGTCTGGTATACACAGTCGAAAGAAATTATGTCAGCCTTAAATCTAATCTGTCGGAGCCCTGTAAGAAGGTTTAATGTCGAGCCTAAGCTGAGACCTATGTTATTGTCGAGCTGTAGCTATGAACTGGGTACCACGCTTTGTCGAGGCATAGAAAGGATCAGAATTTGACCAAGGCAATAACAGTACTGCAGCTGTCGCGTCCTGAGCCAAACTCACAGGTCGAGCCCTGGGTTTCTTCCAACTCGTGACTGTCGAGACCTACAACATTTAAGCTTCACAGCAACTCGGCTGTGGAGGCCTGTAGACTTGGTTTCAACTTTTGAAGCTGATAAAAAGACAGTGTTACTGTCGAGTTCTACAGTCTGTTGTACACTGCTTCACATGTCGCGTGCTGATACACACGTACAACAGCACTGTGTCCAGCTTTAAATTTATAATAAAAGACAGACCTGCAAACTGAATTGTGTCGAGCCCCAGCTTTTTGGTGAAAGTATTCTGTCAAGTTATGCACCACGCATTGTCCAGCCCTATCAATCTCATGGACGTCTATATGTGCTCTTATGTTGTCGAGTTCTAGCTTTTACTTGAAGAAAAAGAACCACTGCATTGTCTAAAGCCTCTGTGGTCGAGCTCTAAAGATATACAGAGTCTAGGGCTGCAAATGAACAGAGCCTTTCGTGAACAAAAATCGGACTCGGCTCGTTTAAGTCAACTCGGCTCGGCTCGTTCTCTTAAACGAGCCGATCTTGAACATGAAAATGAGCTCGGTTCATTAAACGAGCCGAGCCGAGCTTTTAGTGTGTTCGGCTTGGACTCGGCTCGTTTAGCTCGGACTCGGCTCGAACTCGGCTAACTCGACTCGGCTCGGATAAAGTGTATATATATTAAAAATAATAATTTTTTTATTAATCACTTCTATAAAGATTTCAATTTTTTTTCACTAATTTAAGATATATTCTTTTACATATTTTACTTATTATAGAGTAAAGTAGATGAGAGTTTTGGAGTTATCCCGGAGATGTTATAAAGTGAAAGTGTGAATTGAAATTGCAACAAACAGACAGAAACTAAGTATTTGTACTTCAATTAGGGGAAAATAAAAAATTATCTCCCGCTTATAAATATTAATAATTTTAATCTTAAG
>PHNY01104858.1:4911-25576 GCA_003724115.2 Anethum foeniculum
TATTCGCTGAGTATTTGTAGATTACAACTGGTTGTACAGTATGTAACTTTATCAATTATATGTAAATAGTGGAACCTTTCTTGTGGATTTTGATTGATTTAATTGCTTATATATTGCATGTGGGGTTGCTAGAGGTGCAGATTGGAAGAATGAATTTTTTTGAAGTAGAGTTGCATTTGAGGTTGCAAAGGTTGCATATTGGAAAAATGATTTTTTGAAAAAATTGAAATAGAGTTGCAACTTGCAATTGAAGTTGCATATCATATTTTTGAAAATAAAAGGTTAAAAAATCGTATTTTTGTAAATTATTTTTAAATAGGTCGTATTTTTGAAATTATTTTTGAAAAAAATTGTATTTTATAAAAAACCCTAAATTACATTATATATTAATTTAGTTGCATGCCTAATGTCAGTACAACTCTTTTTTAATAACATTTAGCAAAAAGCCTCTTTTATTGTATTACTATATCAATAACGCACTTGGTAATTAAAATCTATAATTTATTTTCTGAACAACTAAAAACGGATAAGTATTTTTCAAACAGTTATAAGTACTCAGTGATTGTGTTTTAACTTTTGTAACTTAATGAACATATAATTGAAACTATAGATGAATTGAGCTATTCGATATGTTTATTCGAGTCTGACTCAGTTCACTTGATAAGTTCGGTTTGATATATTATCGAGTTCGAGTTCGGACAAGAAAATATATTCAACAAACTTATCAAATATTATTTAATTTGATAAAGAATTGCTCAAGTTCAACTATAAAAATAGCTTATTCATGAATAAAGTTGAAGAAATATTGAACGGTTTAATCATATTTCGAGTTCGGCTCGCTTAAAACTTAATAATCTTGGTTTAATGTATTATTGAACTCGAGTTCGGACAAAATAATTCATCTGGCGATATTATCGAACATTGTTTCGTCTAATAAGAAATTACCTATGTTGATAAGATATCATTTGCCTTTAGTTCAGTTTGCTTATAACATTACATATAATACAAAAGTTACTTTTCAAATCGTTAATTACAAAAGGTAGTCAAGTTTTAGTAAATTTGCTATAACATCAAATTAAACAATTTATAAAATTAAAAAATATTAACTTTTGTCTGTTTAAATACTACAAAATCCTAAATAAGTGTTTAAATTTTAGTTTATATAAATTTAAAAATTTAATAAAATAATGATAAAAGTAAAAAGTTAGACTTAACCAAAGAAAAAAAATATTCAAATTAATCTTAAATCAATAATATTTCAAAATTTATTTAAAAGTATTATTTTGTAATAGTGTAATAATTAGCGAAACAAATAATATGAAAATAACGTTGGAGAAATTTGTAAAATAATGATCGATCATAATAATTGACCAGATAGACATTCGACCTACTATGATCTAATTTTAGCATTGTCACACAAATCCTACGAACCGATCATCATTCAGAAGTCCTAATAATCGGTATCATCATTGTATGAACGTGAATAACATGGAATATGTGGAAAAGTATAAGATCTACTTGGGCCTTTCTCTACCACCTTAAGATTTTACAACGACTGGTTACTTATCATAGTATTAGAGCTCGGTTTAGAAAGTGGTCTGGGGTTCGAGTCCTCCCAACCCCGGTATTTAAATATATTTATGTTTTTTTGGTGGTTTATGTTGTCGATTTCTTTATGATTGAGTGAGAGTGTTGAACGTGATTGTTTACTTATCAGAATCAATACACATGATTACTCAATAAATAAATAAATATATGTTAAAAAAAAGAGACAAAATCTTCAACATGTTATTGTTGTATGTTGGTAGAAATCTCAGTCGAACACCTAGTAGCTCATGTTCATACACAAAACGGTTTGGTAGAATCTTTGATTAAGAGACTTCAACTTAATTCATGTCCCTTATTTCTTAAAGCCAAACTACCAAAATCTATTTGGGGTCATGCTATATTACATATCGCGAACCTAATAAGACTCAAACCACCCGTCTATCATAAAAATTCCTGCCACAAATTAGCCCTTGATCAAATTCTAATTTCTCTCACTTTAAGTTTTTTTTTGTTCCGTACATGTTGCCATTGAACCACCAAAAAGATAAAAAGTGGTACCGCAGAGGACGATATGTATATGTTTTTGTTTTGATTCACCATTAATCATAAAATATCTTGAACCTCTAACAAATGATGTCTTTTCTGATTGTTATGCTGATTATCATTTTAATAAGTCTATATTCCCTTGTCAGGTGGAGAAATTTTTTCAAAACTTAAATTCTAAATTATCGTGGAATGCATTAGGATTGAATTCTATTGATCCACGTATTAGTCAATGTGAATATGAGCTTTAAAAAATTAATGATATGCAAAATATTATTAATCAAATGCCAGATGCTTTACGTGATTTTAGACATATTATAAATAAAATCATATATATATTTAATGGTAATGCTCCAGGGAACGGTAAAATCCCTATTTATTGATAAATTCCTGAAGAATAGGTTGTTAATTTGAAATCATGCAAGAGCGTGGTAGACTTTTGGATGCAAAAAATATTGTAACACGAAACCAGAAATTGATTAGCGTAGACCTTCCTCAAAAGTGATAAGTGTTCCAGAAAGCACCGTAGAAGTGGTATTACCTCTTGAAGAGGTTCGAGCACTGAAGTGGCTATAACAAAACTGCTAGAAGTAGGATTTCCCCTAGAAATGGGATAACCTCCAAAAGAGTATATTGCCCTTGAAGTGACACGTGCTTCTATAGAAGCCAGACTAAGTATTATGAGATCTTATCGAGTTATATACATAGCGGAAAATAATAGGATCATGGACTGATTAATAAGAATGATGATTTATATGCTTTTTGTTGGGTTTCGAGGCATCAAACACAATGGAAAACATAAATAAAAATTGTAAAAACCAGAATTAACGAAACCCAAACGCAGGATCCATACGAAAAATAGATATCTAATTCGTAGATCATATTTTTTTACCTTAAGAAGCTTTAACAGTTCACTAATGGAAGAACAACGGAGACCCAAAGCTTGTTCAATCACCACGCTTCCCGCTCTCGCGATCTGCGCTGTATCGGTATCCACACGAATGCTTGAACTCAAGGATCGGATGTGTACTAGCACAAAATCGTTTCTTCTTCCTCTCTCCCTATTCTCTCTTGGTAGCTAGGGTTTTTTTAATAAAATCTTAACCTTAAAAATCAGCCACAAGAGATATTATATAGAGAGTAAAAAAACGAATTATAACTCTTAAATAATTAGGAGTTATTATTAATTCGAAATTTCTATTTGTATAATAACTAAGTCTCACTTAATTATTTAAAAAATAAATTTCAAGATTAATATTAGTAAATTCGACTATCATTATTTATCAAATTTTTTTTTTGCTAAATGGTGTATATATACACTAAAAAACAAAGTACATGGAGAGAACCCTTGATCTATGACATGCCATAGACAGGACTATCTATAATCAATCTAAACAAAGATTGAAGATAGAAAGCAAAAGAGGCGCCACCCTCAAACTAACCAACTAGCAAAAATGTCTAAACAGTTTAAACTAGCCAACCATTTAGAGTTACAAATACGGGAATTAACATCAATACAAATAGCAGAAATAATTTTTGAAGGACCAAAGACGCCTTTGCCATGAAGCCTAGCATTGGGCTCCCTCCAGATATGATAGGAAAAAGTCTGAGCTATTAGGAGAGCCAAGAAGCGGTGTCCCGGGTGAGGAATAGAGCCCCAAAAGTCAAGCAGCTCCAGAAAAGAGTTTCCACGAACACTAGTATGCACCTTACTACTTAAAGCATGAAGCACGAAATTACTGAAAGGACATTGTAGAAAAAGGTGGTCCACGGTCTCAATACCACCTGCACAAAGAAAACAAGCTGTGGTTGTAGCAATACCAAAAGATGACAATCTATGCAAAGTAGGCAGTCTGTTGAGGCAAAGCATCCACACTAGATGAGCATAACGGAGGATATGAAGTTTATGCCAAACCCATTTAAACCAAGTGATCTTCGGCAGCCTGAACCTGATGGAATCCCAGATATACCAAGCTTTAAGCTTGGAGATATTAGTGTCCTGCCAGAAAATAGAGTCGTCAGAGTTCACAGATAAGCCCGGGAAATCAAAGGAAGTAACCCAATGAGAGAAAGAGTCACTCAAATGATTAGTGCGAACATTAGGAGCCGGCAAACGCCAATGACCATCAAAGATAATAGTAGACACCGTAGCATTGGCATAGCTTCCAGAGTGCCTAATAATCAAATCTGAGTCATTAACCGCTAAACAAGAATGGTTCCACCAGGGGTCAAACCACAAACTCGTGTTTAAACCATTTCCAATATTAAATGAAATGAATCTACGAGCCAGAGGTCGAAGCTCCAAGATACGCCTCCAAATCCAGGAGCAATCCGTAGGGGTTTCCATGGTCCAGAAATGATGTTTCTTCAAAGTAGTGGAATTGACCAAGTTGTACCACAAAGAGTTATGCTTTGAGATGATTTTACAAAGATGAAGTAGCATTTGGGCAATATTCCATTCTCTAGGATTTTTGAGCCCCAGACCACCTTCCTCCCGGGGAGTGCACAAGTTTTTCCAAGCAACACGAGCTCCACCTTTTTTGTTGACATCCCCTTTCCAAATAAATCTGGTAAGAATGCTTTGAATGTGTTTATGAACAATGGCCGACAGCATAAAGTGAGACGTCCAGTATGATTGCATTGCAAAAAGAACACTCTTGACAAGTTGAACTCTACCCGCAAGAGATAGAAGAGTGGAAGTCCATAGTTGAGCTCTGGCAGTCAACTTTTCGATCAATGGCATACAATGATCCACACTAAGGTTAGAGGAAATGAGACGAACGCCCAGGAATTTAACTGGAAGCTGACCTACTGAATCCCATTTAGAGTGAAACCAAGAAATAACCGCCTGATAACAATTGCAGAAAAAGACCTTGCTTTTCGTTGCACTAGGCATCAGACCACTCAGTCCAGCAAATCTATGAACACACTGCATAATATGAGATATAGAGTCCATGTCACCCCTGGAAAAATGTAAAACGTCATCTGCAAAGAAGAGATGCGTAATTTTCAACTCTTTGCATTTCCAGTGGAACTTGAATGAAGGAGGGGTCTGAGCAAGTAAAGACGACAATGCATTCATACAAATTGTAAAGAGGTAAGGGGACATGGGATCCCCTTGCCTGAGGCCTTTTTTCCCCGGGAAAAAAACATGCATGGCTCCATTGATTTTGATCGAGTACATAGGAGTCGAGATGCACTGATAAATCCAATTCACAAAGACCGGAGGAAAATTCATTTTCTGCAAAACTTTCAAGAGAAAAGACCAACTAATAGAATCAAAAGCTTTGTAAAGGTCGATCTTCAAGGCACATTTTGGGACCCCTGTAAGTCTATTGTAGCCACGGAACAATTCTTGTGCCATAAGCACATTGTCAGAAATGCTTCTCCCTTTGACAAATGCAGATTGAACTTTGTCAATAATGTCAGGCATAACGAGCTTAAGCCTATTTGCCGAAATTTTTGCAATACATTTATAGGCTATAGAACACAAAGAAATAGGCCTGAAATCCTTCATATGCGTGGGGGTTAGAACTTTAGGAATCAAAGCAATACTAGTTGAGTTGATACCTTTATTCATGACAGAGTTACGAAAGAAGAACAGAATAGCTTCACAGAAAGTATCTCCCACAATGTCCCAGCTTTCTAGAAAAAACTCGACTGTGAAGCCATCAGGCCCCGGGGCCTTTTTTCTCTTCATGCTCTTAAGGGTGGACAGGATGAGGTCTCTAGAGACCGGCTGTTCTAGAGAGGCTGCTTTAGCTTCACTAATACAAGGACAAGAGAAATCCAGAGGAGAGTCATCAACAACACAAGGCTGACCAATGGAGTTACTGAAATAATCAACAGCCACTTTAGTAACTTCTTTATGACCAAACACAATATCACCATTTGAATTTTCAATGGCAAGGATTTTATTTCTATTCCAGTTCGCTTTAACCTGGTTGAAGAAAAAAGAGGTGTTACCATCCCCTTCTTGGAGCCATCTGGTCCTGGTTTTTTGAGCAAGTAAAGATTCTTCAATAAGAAGAAGAGCTTCTAGTTTATGAGCAGCCTCTCTTTCTTGGGTGAGAAGGTTGATATTACCTGAATCGTGAGCAACTCAATCTTGTAAATCTTTTAACTGAGCCCGAGCTGTGATGACATTGGAATGAGCATTCCCTTTACTTTTATTAAGAGCAACCAACTCTTTTTTCACCATTCTGAGCTTAGCACACAAGATATGCATAGGGTTCCCTCTAATGTTGAAATTCCAAGCTCTAGAAACCGCTTCCCTAAAGCCATCCAGGCCACTCAAAAAATTGAAATACTGAAACGGTTTTATGATTTTTTCCAATGTCATAGGCACCGATAAAACGAGAGGACAGTGGTCCATAATACCTTTACTTTTAACTTCCACAAAAGAATCATCAAAGGAACTCAGCCAGAGATTGTTGACTAGCACACGATCAAGCCTCTTGTGAATAGGGTTTTGAGGTCTATTATTGCTCCAAGTATAAACCGAACCAACAGTTCGAATATGATCAAGGCCAGAGTTTGAAATGCAGTCCTGAAATTGCTGCATATCCGGAGACCAATGCTCCCGGCCACCCGAGGCTTCATTGATACTCACAATACAATTAAAATCCCCTGTAACCATCCAAGGAATATCAAAGAGAGAGCTGGAATACACCAGGTCAGACCATAAGGAAACCCTTTGATGCAGTTTATTATAGGCATAAACAAAAGTCACAGCAAAGTGAATTTGTTTCTCAACAAAAGTGACAAAACAAGTAATATGCTGGGCCGATTTGTCATGAATATGAACAAACCAACTTGAAGGGTTCCAACCAATCCACAAACGACCATTTTCATGGTATTCATAATTAAAGGCCCAAGCCCAATTTTTATTAATACGATTAGAAATACTAGAAGAGTTAACCAATTTGACCTTGGTTTCAATACAGCAAATGAAGCTAATAGAGTTTTCAGAAATAAAATGCATGAGCTCTCGTTGATGAGAGCTTTTATTCAGGCCCCTAACATTCCAGGAGCAAACATTCATTGCAAACAACGAAGAATAGCTGGCTTGCCCCCCAGCTTTGGGCTTTTGCGTCGAATCAACTTGGTGAATCCATCCTCATCAACTATGTCTTTGTTCGGCTTCGAAATCATTGTAGGAGCTGAAGCACTAAGGCCTATGACAACTGGCCTTGGCACCGGTGTAACTGGCTCCACAAACTCCACTGTTTTACCCTTCCTTCTTTTGTGTTTGCTAGGGGACTGACTCACCTCCGGAGCCATCATAACTGAATTCACAGCAACAACATGATCAGCATCTCTAGGGGCCTCATTTGAAGCTCCTTCAGTAGCATTTTCACAATTAGCTTCGAAATTTGTGTCAGTCATTTCTGGAGCAACATCAAAATTCTCTAAATCATCATCACGACAAGCAGCTGTGACTGTTTCTTCAACATCTTTGTTAATCTGTTCAAGCACCATATCATCATCCATGACAACATTGCAACCTAGGAACTCATCAATAACATACGGATTAAACTCTCTATTTGCTTCAAAGTCTTCATTGTAGTTATCAGCTGCATCATCAGTCCCAGCTTCACTGTTAACCACATCGGCTCTATCAGCCTCGTTAATTCCTTCAACTTGTGCTTTACCTACTACAATAGCCTCTGAAGGCTCTGGATGGGTCTGTACTGTAGGATTATTTCTAGCAACCTTGGCAGTAGGTGCTCCAGCAAATCATTTTTTCGATTGTGGTCTAACAGCTTCAGGATTGTTAATACAACGAGCAAATGATTGACCAAACACCTTGCAATGGCTACAGGAATAAGGCAGTTGCGGATAGATAAAATTAACTTTCAAAAGTTCTTCAACACCAAATTCATCCTCAACCGATACCCATATAAAGTCTGGTCTCGGACTTGAATAGGAAAGCATAATATGCAAATCGAAGTGGATCAAAACGAGCAGTATTAGCATCAAATTTTAGAGGAGTCCCCACTGCTTTAGCAATGTGAGTGAGACCTTCCCAGGACCAATATGAATGAGGCACGTCCTCCATTTTAACCCAAACCGGCACTGATTCAATAACATTCCTCTTAAATTTGTTTGCCTCCATCCATGGGAGCAAGTAAAGTGTTTTACCACTGATTTGAACAGAGTGAAGAGCCAGAATTGCATTCTTTTCTTGAACAGTAGAGAATTTAAAAGTGTAATAACCCTTCGAACTATAAAACACACGGATAAGACCTGAATTCTTCCATAATTTGAAAGCTTGATCACGAATAAATTTAAAATCAAAACTTCCACCAATGAAGTGCCCAATTAGACTAGAATCCCACATTTTACGGGCTTTAGACAAGAACTGTTTAGGGGGTTTCAAAGTGGCTGAACCATCATCATTAAAAACAATTTGAGCATTCTCACTGCTGCTAGCTTCATTATTAATCACATTTTTAGTAACAACAGAACTCCATGTAGTAAATTTTTGTGGTTGTGTGTGAGTATTGGTGGGATTAGTGGAAGCAGCTTGTTCAACATTATCATTACGAGGCACAAAAACTGTCAAGACACCGTTTTGAACTTGCAAGCTATCATGTAAGTCCTCAAGAGCAGGGGGATTAGAAATACCTTGGTTAGGAGCTGAGTTTGATGAGTTAGTTTTGGAGTTCTTGGATGATTTTGAAGAAGCCTCTCCATGACTTGGTCCTGGGTCTAGCCTCGCAGAACCGCCATCAGTAATAAGTTGAATGCATTCTTGGATTGTTTGAGCTGTTCTTGGAGAGAGAGGCCTGGGAAAAGCAACTTCCTCAAACATCAAATTATGATTAACTGCTGGGAGAGCAAGAACCGGCTGGGGGATATAGTTATGACCAATAAAATCTGAGAATTCCTCCGAGTTCATGCTGCCTGAATGTTTAGAATTCCAGGAACCCATGAAAACCTATCAAAGCTGGTGTTGAAATGTAGAGAATACGGAGTAGAACAAGAAATAGGAGCGTGTAGAGCGTGAGAGAGGATTAAGAGAGATGAAGGCGATGGTAAAAATTGCTGTGTAGAAGATAATAGAGGAGAGAAATAAGTAATTTACTAGAAATGGAAATAGATTTAGGCGGTATAATACAAAGTGTATAGGCAGGAGACAGAAATGGAAATAAGCTGGATATTAGATCTGGTTAATAGCATATATCGAAGCATTGCATGCTGGATAAAAGCTAGGCGGGAAAAAGCATTTCTAGAGAGAAGGGAGAGCTTCTCTCTCTAAAAAACCAAACCGCGCACAACTAACTTTATCAAATTAATTAAGTCATACTTAATTAATATTATAAATTTATTCAAATTACTTTAATTTAATTTAAATCTAAATTTAAATTAAATAATCCTTCAAGCATACTTTGTGTGACCCTATAGGTTATTATCACGTTAACAATAATTTTAATATCTCATATAAAAATTATAAACAAAGAGCGACATCTAGTAATACATCATTGCTATCCAAGTAATAATAATTAAATCGGTGATCGATTAAATCTTTCATGAATAATGTACAATGTAATATAATTCCTTTAACCACATATTAAAGTTTAAACTCGAGGCATGTTATGTGTCATCCTCTTCATACTAAAATCCAAGTTTCCTTGATCAATGAGTAGACTATCATATCAAATCAACATTTAAGCGCGACCACGCATTTTATAGTCTAGCTCACACAAGAGGCCAATAATATCACTCATAAAATAGGAGGGTTAAATCTTTTCTAGATCATTCATAAATACAATTCATAATATACCTGAAATACACTTTAATCATTACCCGGTCAAAAGTAATTTTTAATATATTCAAAGTACATTAATTCTTGTATAGAAATATAATGATTTCAAATCTAAGGACCATTACATCATTATCACTGTGAGAATTACTTATGACACAGCAGACATGTAGAATCTCACATCGGGTCAATCCAGCACCAAGTGCATTTACATGTGCCTGTGTTTTCAACTTTAGTATTACTATACCTATGATCAATGAGATGTGATCATCAGTCAACAAACACACCAGTCTTAATGCATTATTATTTTCCCCTAATAATAATACTCGACTAGGGACCTTCGGGAATATTAATACTATTCTTACAATCTCATTTCTAAGTCACGTAGTTAGAGATATAGAATGCATATAATATTCGAAGGACATTTATTAATCTAACATTTTTATCTCGCAGTAAATTAAGAGTTAATAAATTATAAAAGGGAATAATCGATAGAACATAAACTTAATAATCAAAATGTCTTATAATAAAACATAATAGTGTTGTCTCTAGGGCACAATCACTAACACTTTTTAATGGCATATGATGTTATTATGAACTCCGATCAAGAATCACAAAGTGTGAAAAAATGTTAACAAAGAATTCATTGGCCAAAATTTATAATTAAAAGACCAGAAAAATTGCAATCATTACGTAAGAGAAATGTATTCGGACCCGTAAGCCAAATGTTAGCTAGTGTGATCCATGTCTGGAATAAATGGATATTTGTATAAAAACGAAAGAGAGAAATGAAATTGTGAGATATAAGGCCCGACTGGTGGCCCATGGATTTTATCAAAGACATGTATTTGATTACCATGAAACTTACTCCTTAGTAATGATTGGAGTTACTTTTCATTTTTTTATGGGTTGTCTTGTATGAAAATATTGGAAATGCGTATCATGGATAATGTGATAGCCTACCTATAAGAATCAATTAATAGCAATATTCATATAAAAATTCTTGAAGGATTAAAGTTGGAGAAAATTAAGCCTTGTCAAAATGAATGTATACTGATCAATATATGTCTTAAAACAGTCCGGTTGTATGTGGTACAAAAAGCTTAATGAATACCTACTGAATGATGGGTATATTAATAATTAAGAACGTCTATGTGTGTATATTAAAATATCTCAAACTGGTTTTTATTGTTGTTATTATTATGTGGACGATCTAAATATTATAGGTACTTTTAAAGATATTAATAATGTTGCTATTTATTTTAAAAATGAGTTTGAGATGAAAGATCTTGGAAAGATAATGGTTTTTCTTGGTATAGAGGTGAGCATTTATCCTTAGACATATTTGTTAATCAATCAACCTACAAAAAAAAATATGTTCTGAATAAGTTTTACATAGACAAAAAGTTCTTAATTAATAACTACTCCAGTTTTCGTTTGTTAACTTGCAATAAAAAAGATCCATCTCATCCTAAAAAGAAGATAAAGATGCTCATGGATCTAAAGTTCCATAACTTAGTTCAATCGGCTGTCTTATGAACCTTGCATCCAACACATGGCCTGAAATTGTATTTATCGTGAATCTATCGGCAAGATTTAGATATGATCCAACTAAAAGACAATAGGATATGATCAAACATATATTGAGATATCTCCGAGGGACAAATGACTTTGGACAATTTGTTTAAAACAATTTGAAATTGCAGATGGTTGGATATACAGATGCAGAGTACCTGCCAGATCCTCATTTTAAACGATCATAAAAATGTTATTTATTCACACATTGTGGGAATGCTATCTCTTTAAAATCTGCAAGACAGACTATGACAACAATTGAATTAAACTACACAATACTAGCGATTAATGAAGCAAGTAGGAAATGTATCTGGTTAAGATCCGTCATCCAACATAATTGACAATCTTGAGGATTATGAAATATCACAGACAATCCGACAGTTATTTTTGAAGATAATTCAGCCTAGATTAAACAGTTAAAAGAAGAATATATTAAAAGGTGATCGAATAAAACACATATTACCGATTTTTTTTACTTTCACGAATTACAAAAGAATGATGACACGCTCTTGTGATAATATGGAAATATACTTATGAAGACATTACCCACATCCTATGAAATAATATTTGCATGCACAGATTGATGAATTTGTGTAACATCCCGGTTTTTCAGACTATTAATTTTAAATTTGAAACTAAAATAAACTACAATTATTAATCCAAAATTTTATTGCAGAGATGACTATTACAAAAGCGTAGCTAACTGTGGTCTAAAAGTCAATTTACTCCAAATCTAAGTTCCTCGAACTCTATTACTATCGAACTTGATCTTATATCAAACCTGAAATATTGAAAGAATGAGTCGTGATGTCCAGGAAGCAACTATCTTCGAATGCTCAAAATAATATATTAATATTTTTCAAAAACACAACTTTCACACATAACAAATAACGTAAATCACATAGAATCACACACATATATATTCGATAACAGGTAGGACAAAGATCCACACAATATACTATATAACAATTATCAAAGAGATGCATTCAACGTATATATAACACCCCCAAGTCCAGGATTAGGGGATTTGGTCGTCACACTAAAATCTCAATAGAATAAACCTGTTTAACAATTAAACAATCTCCAATTATTGGCCAACAGTTGAAATTTAATATCAGACCCCAACTAAACCAAGATCTTTTAGGTTACATTGCTAGAAACAAGATTCCAAAATCCAAAATAAACTCCTTCCCTTTTCTTTTATTACACTTTTTCCACAATCTTGAAAACTCAAAACTAAACCCACTAGTATAACTTTAAAAAGAAGCATACTAGGCCAAACTAAACAATAATATGACTAATATAGTTAAAACAACTTAACACAATAAAACTTACACTATTCCTGCATACCCTAAATCAAACATCTTCACAATAGCACCTTTATTTTCTTCTTCCAATTTACGCTATTAAGTCTCACTAATCTATCTTTCACTGGAAGGTTAAATTTGAAACATGCAAGTATGAGCGAAAGAAATGCTCAGCAAGATTATCAAGAGTATAACATGACATCAAGAGTATAACATGATAGTATCAAAACAATTACGAGTGTTCAAATAAAACTGATATCTGCTATCAAGCAGAACTTTTATAGAAATATGTTTCTTTGAAGCGAAGAAATAGTTAAGGAATTCAATGGTTGATTCCATAATAGCAACAACACCATTTTGGTAATTTACAACACTTTTTCGTTAAACCTTTATATAGTTCAACAACTGAGGTCTCAATAATACTGTAAATTTTGACAAGAAAAAGAGTTAGTAACACAGTATCCATAGTAATATCACAACCAACAATATGAAACAATAATTATAAACTGAATCAAAAGTTTTATATCAATGCCTTGACTCAAAATATGAGCACTAGATGAATCATTCTTTTATGATTATCAACAACAATTTGTACGGGAATCCACTAACGGGTGTACTATCATAGCTGATCAGTTTGTGTGATAGCACCGGATCCTGCTTCGTAGAAGCAAGTCCAAAACAACATGTACTAAATAGAAGGCAACACCCTGGCCTTTGGCAGAAAATGGTATTATAAATATTTCATATGATACCTAGCCCTTCACTGGACTGTCGCCACGGCCTCTTACGCTAACCATCCCATATTAAAATAATTTAATACAGGTCAGGAATAATTTTCAAAACAATTTTAATCTTTTCAAAACATAAAAGTTTATCTAGTTAGAAGTTAGAATAGCGAGAACATTTGTATAATTTAAAAACTACCATTGAATATGTAAAAGCATGTAACTATTTTAAACGTAGAATAATATAAACATACTTGCATAATAAGACTACATATATATATATATATATATATATATATATTAAACTTTTCAAAACATAAAAGTTTTTCTAGTTAGAAGTTAGAATATCGAGAACATTTGTATAATTTAAAAACTACCATTGAATATGTAAAAGCATGTAAATATTTTAAACGTAGAATAATATAAACATACTTGCATAATAAGACTACACATTTATATATATATAATGTATAATTATTCTGAGATTAGAACACCAGAGGAATACTTGTACAATCATATCTGAATAGAGGAGGATTACTTGCATGACTAATTTGAATTAAAAACTTCATAAGGTTTAAGAGGACAGGTATATGTTGTGTATGCGAGTCAGGAATAGAAATACTTGCACAATAATAATAAGGTAAGGTGTTCTTGCCTTTAGTCCTTAGCAATTCTGCCCACTCAACTAACACAATTATCTCCTTCTTTCGTCTCATGAAATCACCATATCTATTTCAATAACTCTTTGATCTGCCACTACTGCGGTCACTAAAAGCCTGATATGCAATCTCAGTCAATTTATCTTTATCCAATCTGTTTGGTTCTGATAATCTCGAATGACCCGCATCTACAATAAAAAAATATCACTTTAATCGTCTAAACAATAAACACTCAATGAACTATCGTCAGAAATTGTAACGTCTACCCATACGATAACCCCTAATACGGAGCAATCATAGGCATTACATAACCACATAATTCTAACCAGTTAAGCACATAAACATATAATGCATGTAATTTGTATAGCACATAACTCGGTTCGTCAAAAGATTTGACTCAGTGCTTTTAAAATTGGAATCGGGTCAAAATACGACTTTTCGGTGAATACCTAACTTAGAAATGATTATAAAAGACTCGACCTTTTTATAGAAGTGGAATTGGGTCTCGAAAGTATTTTCAATAGAAGAAGACTAATTTTCTGAGTTTGTAGGCGATCGTTTCGTTAAAAACGGACCAACGGTCTATTTATTACGAATAAAATAAGAATAATTCCATTAATAATGATATTAATTGATTATTCACTATTTTTTGAATTATTAAAAGTCGGAAATAACTTTAAAAGTATTAGTTAACTTAAATATAAATAAATATATTTTATTTAACTATTTATAAATAAAATTAATTGATTAAATGAATTAATCAATTAATTAAATAAATAAATAATCAAAATAATTTATAAACAATTAAATCAAATATTGGATATTAAAAAAATAAATCAGAAAATAATTCCTGAATAAATTTTTCAGAATTAAAATAATTTAGTTAATTATTTAAAATAATTAACTAAATTAAAATTCTGAATTAAAATTGATTTTTTGAAAACACAGATTCCGGCGTGTTCAAGCCAGCCCCTAAAACGTTCCATTCAACCCGTTTTTCAATACCAATCTAATTTCCAACACTCCAGTAACTCCAAAACAATTACAATTAATTCAAACGACTTGGGAAGTGCAGAATCCGGCTAAAGTCGAAAGAATGCCGGCCACAATCCGGCGAACACACAGCCAACACTGAAAACTCAATCATAATTCACGATTTACATATGAAAATAAAGCTCTAAACATGAGTAATCTTTCCATAAAAAATACGAATACCACACACATGAATAAAATATCCTCAATTTTATTCTTTCTCTATCAAAACAATCACATAAAATGCTCAACGATAGTAATAATAATTCTGAAAATACAGGATATTACAGTATATTATAATTCACATAATCAAAATTATTAATCAATAAATAAATCTTAATATCAAATTCTTATTTTAAATCCCATGATTCTAAATTACGGCCGCATTATGCTCACGACACTGCTCTATATTTGATAATCAATAGGGGCTAGTTTATATCCCTCGTTAAGTCTCACTCAACAAGGTATCCATGTGTTCCGGAACGTGCACAAACTAGTTCCATGTTCCATGTATCATACTTTCCAGTGATCGGAATCTTATTCTTATGCATGACTAAGGTTGTGGATTACCAAAAATTATTATCTTATTAGTTACAGAACGAAATTAAATTTACGATAATAAAAACAAATATTTGATAATACAAATCAAAACAAGATAGAGCACGTTTCACAGTAATACAGAGCAACGGATAGTTACTTACCTCAATCACACAAATAGATAATTCACATTAGAACAAATATTCAATCCTTAGTGTTATGCCCACTTTTGGCATAGGCCCTAAACAGGCTCAGGGGAGTTCATTCAACAAACCCATAGCTGCTAATTCGGCCCAATTATCAAGGAATGTAGCCCCAAGATTTAGGGGAGACTTTACAGCAGGTTGTGAGAAGAATGCGAGCCCATCTAAGAATTGCATAAAGCTCTATTAAAATGATCTCACATGATACAGGGGTTATTATACAGCATTATACGATACTAGATGATGGTAACGGCCCTAGGGGTCGCTGTTACTACAAAAGAAAAGCCCTTCATAAGGGACGCCTCACGTTACATTGAAATCTCGTATAGTTGAAGACTTGCAGGTCAAGACTCATAAGGTCGCTTTGCACTATTAGAAACCAGCAAGCCCTACCTCTCAATAGGGCACTTCATTGTCACACTCATTTTATATCTACATGAAAGCCCATAGAAAAGGTTCCCAAGGGGGTCGAATGGGTACAAGTTCTAAGGGTTAGCAACGTATGTTATAGGTACCCTCGTGCCTCCTCACGTGTAATATACGTGTATTTTATCTATTTTAAATAATAATAATAATAATAATAATAATAATAATAATAATAATAATAATAATAATAATAATAATAATAGAATAAGAATTTATGATTTTGTTATTTACTAATTGGAATAAAATTATAAATATAATTATGTTTTTATAGAGTCAAAGTACTAATAATATTACGTGATTTAATAGCCTATATAATAATGTGCCCACATCATATTATATAAGGGTCTTAACAAAAACAACCCTATTAGAGTAATTAAGAGAGTTAGAAAGAGTGGAGAGCTGCAGCCGAAAAGCAGAGACGAAACAAAGACTCTATTTTGCTTTTATGTTTGGTGCGGCAAGTAATAGGCAAATAAGATGTATTATTTATATCATATTTTCATAATCAAGTCAGACCCATGATTACTATGCTTTTATAGACAGATTATAGAAATAATTTAGTGATTGTGAAGTATGTGATCATGCCTATTACTTTGTTGTCGAATCAGGTAGTTGGTGTCAACTAGTAAACATACACCCTAATCTGTCTTATAACTTGTAGTTTGTTAACATTCAATTTCGATAAACATAATAATTATGCTATTTAAATGTAATGTTATGCAAGTGTTTTATCTTATTTTATTAGCTTTAAGCACCATGCATATTAATTTACATATGTTTTGTCCATCTATTTTAGTGATCTAATGCTTCAATACCAATTTTCACAGTGATTTGAATTATTAAGTTATATTATATATTTGTGAGCTATTATTTAATTGCAATTAAAATGATTCAAGTACAATGGTGTGAGTTTCTGACAATTCAAGTTAGTGAAATTATTTATATAGACTTGTGAGATATTTTCACCACTTTTATACTCTTATTTATTAGTTTTAATTTAAATTGATCTTATGAATATTAGTTTCCATTAAAATTTCTTTAATTTGCATTCATGCACTTGTTGAATAGTATTGGTTTCATAATTAAAATTTAATTATATAATAAATTTTAAAGGTGAGCCATGCTAGTTGTTTTGCCCTTTGACTATTTCAAACTAGTGTATATATTTTTAAATTAGCTAAATGGTACAATGTATGTTGGTTTTGTAAATGATTTATGCTTATAAATATAATAATGTTATAGTTACTGGTCTTGGTCTTTAGTGTCAGGTTCGATAACTTGATCTGTATTTAGGAGCCGAGAGGTTGCATATTCATATAAGTTGATTTTCGATTAATTGCTAATTTATTTAAGGATTAAATATTAATTATAAATTATAACTTTGGTAACTAAATCGTGGGCCGAAAAATTATCGGATCGTTTGCGCATTTTGTTAGTATTAGAGGTTATGATTTGCAAGGTACGGATTCTGTCCCCTTTTATGCAGCGCTACTCCTTTTAGTAATTAAATATAGCATGTTCAATTCTATAACATGTTCGTTTCGTTAATATTTATTTTGACCATTTTCACTTCCGAAAATCATTTAAATTTGGTTTTGAAATTTTAAATATCTGTTTCCACAGTTTTCAAAGATTATTTATGACACCCATCTATTTTGGAAATTTCAGTTATATGATTCAGGTGATTTAAAATTTTGTGAAATTATTTTTGTTTGAACCCTTAAAGTGATTTAGGGTATACAGAGTTAACTAGCTGTAGAGGTACTACAACCATGTTGTTGATTAGAATTTCTGACTCCTAGCATTATTTAGACTTAATTATTTATTTAGAGATTCTGGAATTTATATTATTGGTTTTAACGATTTGAAGATCTAATATTATTTTGGAGATTTTTAGACGGTTTAATTATTGTTTGGGGATTATTTTAGTGCTCTATTTGCAGGTTTTTGGGTTATAAGTAATATTTCCTCCTATTTTCAGAAGGGGGTGTTACATCACGAGAGGACTCCACCCCTTTACATGACTGTTATGCGGCCTAATAGGCTCAAACCATAGTCAGCTTCGGCTTTTCACAAATGGTCTCCTAGGCTTTTGGGCCTGGACATTGATGGACCGAACAAAACCCTAGCTCAACTAGAGGTAACTTGTTCTCCAAGAACTATGTGTGGCTTGAACTCCTATAAATAGGATACGTAGGTCTCTTGTTTTAGGTTGACAAACAGTTTGTACCAGAGAGAATATATAGATTTTCTCCTGCATTCTGCAAATTAATCAACAAGATCAGCCACAACATCTATCCAAATCCATCTCATGTTCTTTATATTCTTAGCAAAGTATTTGTATTTTTCTCCGTGATTCCAGCAAACTTCCAAAATACTGTTATACTAAATTCTCCCTATAACATTTAGTAACCTATCAAAAATGAAATATCTAAAATCTTGAACTTCTCTACGTCGTCAATTCTTTCCAGATTTGTTTTTAGCCTTTTCACCTTCTAAAGTATATTTTCTTGAGAAACACAAAACATGAAAGTTGTAGCAAACTAAAAGATCTTTCTGAAAAGTCCAAAATCAATGAATTATAACTACTACGAATTTTACAAGATTGCTTATTTTTTTTTTTGCGTAATAGCCCTACGAATTTTGACAATAAAATCAGGAAGAAGAATATGATGTATGTATAGCCTTGGAAAACCCTAACATAAGCCTACTAATTATCTGTTTTCAAATGTGATCCATCTTTTTAGGCCTATTACTTTGATTCGTTTTTAATCCTAATTGTTAGGTCCCGAAGTATCGTTGAGGGGGGGGGGGTTGAATACGATACTCACTAAATTAAAAAATTCTTTCAAATTTTTTGCGGATAAATAATTTAGTGCTCGGTTAGTGGTTCCGTGTCCTTGAGATGAATAGTGTTTAGGACATGAAAATTAACAAACACAAGATTTCTCGGAAATATACATTTGATATATAAATTCGTGAAGGATTGCTATACCTGGTAAATAAATTTACCGGTTACCAAGAACAATGTGTTCTTGCTTCTACAAAGATCAACAAATTAAATCCTATAAAAGATCTACAATTATTTGTATAAGTATTTAATTACCGAATAACGTTTATAATAGCCCATAAGAATATACAAGATTTAAAGAGGGCATTATAACGTTTCTCCGGTGAGAAGTTTAACGGATATAAAATGTGTGTATGTCTTCTCTGTCTCACTTTGTATATTTTTCTTCAGCTCCGTAGGAGAAGATGAAGAACAAAACAACTTTTTGCTTCTGCTGCTTTGTGTAGTCTTTATGCACAATTTTATTTATGTGGCTAATTGTGAGCCTTGTAAATTAAATTGTATTTTCAATAAAGTTTGCAGCTTTTTGCCTGGTTGCGCCTGGAGAAGATGATTTGCACTTGTAAACTTCAAGAAACCTTCAAGGTGCACCTACTAGTATTTGTATACTTAGGATATTCAACCAAAACAACAAGTGAACAAGTGGCGCCTAGACTGCTTTCCAGAAGACATTTACTTGGTTCCTTGAAGATTCTATGCATGTGGCGCCTACAAGACAAGGAGAAAGATGTGATGGCGCCTACAAGCCTCCATGAGATCTATGTTGCGCCTACTAGGTTGTTTGTCACTTAGATTGATCAACGTAGACTGCAAGTTGCGCCCATAAGCAACGATGAATAGTGGTGGCGCCTATGATAGCTTTTGTATTCTTTTGACTTAGAAATCATGAAGATTTTCATCATGTGGCGCCTACACTAGTTCTAGTACTTGGCTTCTATCACTTCAAGTAGCAGGTGGCGCCCGTATACAGTGTTGCATGTGTATGTAAAATTAGGTGTATATGTACTATTGATTGTTTTTAAGCAATGTTTAAATATTACACTTTGTTAGATTTATAAATAAACTTATATAATATTTATGAAATAAACTAACTTAAGTTTATAAAATATAATTATTTAAAGTTTATAAAATAAACCAACTCAAGTTTATGACATAAGCTTATTTAAAGTTTATAAATAAATTAACTAAAGTTTCTAAAATAAACTTATAAGAATTTGTAAAATAAACTAAATTATAAGTTTATAAATAAACTAATTTAGGTTCATAAAATAAATTCTTTTAAGTTTATAAAATAAACCAATTTAAGTTTATAAGATAAACTTATTAAAAGTTATAAAATAAATTACTTAAGTTTTATAAAATAAACTTTCAAGAATTTATAAAATAAACTAATTTAGGTTTATAATATAAACTTATTTAAAGTTTATAAAATGAACCAATTTAAGTTTATAAAATAAACTTATTAAATGTTTATAAAATAAATTACTTAGA
>PHNY01104865.1:7204-28225 GCA_003724115.2 Anethum foeniculum
TGATTTTTTCATTTTGACAAATAAATTACGAACATCTCTCTCGATAAAAGAGAGTTCTCCATGTTTTACCTGCTTCTGAAGCTCCATTACTCGAATAATTTGTCTAACACTAAGCCTGGCTTCTTTATATAATAAAATTTGATTTTCATCTTCTGTAGTGATGACTCGGTTTATCGTAAGCAAGCGCATATCGGTAGGTGATAGTAAGTTATGGCTGTGCTCGTTGATGAACTTTGTGACGTGCCATTCTTCTGGAAATATGTCATTAGTCAGTTTTAATGTAAGTTGCATATGTGTGTGGCACTCATATTTGGAAGATTCTCCGTTCCTCTGACTCTTCGAAAGGTGAATAGGCTTTAATGGTTTCTTTCCTGCATGATGACAATAAAAATCACGTCTTATGGCTTTTCCGTGCCTTGTAGCTGATCGATCTTTTTGAACTGTAAAACCATTTGCCTCGGCATAATTTTTGTAGAAGATATGTGCCTCTTCTAAGCTTTGAAAAGTTTGACCAATGAAGGGTTCTTCATTTTTCTCTTCTTCGACAGGTATGTTTAAGTCTAGATTAAACATCGAAATATCTGAAAAAGGGAAGGGGAAAAGAATAATCAGATAAGCATACTACTATTCATTTTTACTAATAATCAAACATGTGGTAGGCATGAAGTAATTATATACACAAGAAGCTAAAAAATTGTTAGAAACATAACTTACCTGCTAAAAAGATGATTGCTTCTAATAAGAAAACACTCTGCAACTCTATAGAATGAATATGGTGGATGTGATGAAACGTAAATAATTATAGTGGAGAGGAAGTAGTGCGTTTGATATTCCGAGAACTAAAAAGCGGGAATACAAAAATCTATATTTCATTTTGGCGCCCCTGAAAATGCTCATCTATAGTTGAAAATTATTTGAGTAATTATGATGGGTTAATATATTAAATGCTTATCTATAGCCCTTAAGGCTGTTGTTAACATTTCCCTATTATTATTTATAGGGAAATTCTCAACGGTACATATTGGAGATGATATTTTCAGAATAGGATTCAATAAAACAATTCTGAATATTATATTTAATATAAATTATCAGTGGTACCCTTCTAGAATTGACTTTTCCAAATGATACCAAAAATTTAACGTTTAACTAACGGAGGTTAACGGTAGGAGTACCGCATAGAATAACATAATAGTAGAATGGTACCATGCAGAAGTCAAAACAATTTTGTGTACCATTTGAAAAAGCCAATTGTAAGAGGGTACCGTTGAGAATTTCCCTTATTTATATATGTTTATTATCACGGGTGTCGGCTTAAACAATAATGACATAAAATCGATATAAAAAAATATAAAAATTATTTATTTTATTGTCTATGTATATATAATCTTTACAATATTGTGTTTACCAAATTATATGAAATTATAGATAATTTTTTATAGATATGTTTAAATAATCTTTATTTGAATTTTTTTTAAAAAAATTATAAGACCGCTGCGAAGCACGGATTAGTCGACTAGTTATTTTATACAGGATTTTTATTAATATAATTCAAATATTTTAAAATTTTTCTCTATAAATTTAATTTCTTACAAAGTCAACTTTAAATTTATTTTTCACGTCCCAACAAAATTTAAATCCAAATAAAATTAATTACTTAATTCAAGCATGAAAAAATATAGAAAATGCAGGATAACGCATTACCAGGCAAAAAAACTATCCGTAAAGACCATTTTGCCCAGAATCATCTTCATTACAATACAAGATTACAGGTTTTATTGGAGCCAGTCATTACAAAAATGGTGGCACTAGAAACATCTTTCACTCTTTTCTCCTCCTACCCATCATCTTCTTCATCAAAATCTACATACCCTTTTAGCCCAAAAGCTTCATCTTCAATAAATTTTCATCTTTCCCATTATACCCCTACCCTTTCTCTCAAAACCCCACTTGTATCCTTCTTGAACATTTCAAGAAAATCAAGATTTGAAGTGTTTACAACAATTCAGGAGGAGATTCAAGTGGAAGAAAAATATGAGAGTGTTCAAATTGCTCAAAAAAGAAAGCTTTTTGTTCTCAATTTGCCCTGGTCTCTCACTGTTGCTGATATCAAGAAACTGTTTGGTGAATGTGGTATTGTCACAGATATTGAGGTAATTTAATAAATAAAAATGTACTAATCTTTATTGCATTTAGAAGAAAAAATTGTGTTTTTTTTATTATTTGTTGAAAAATTGTGTTTTTTTTTTTTTGTATGTAGATTATAAAGCAGAAAAGTGGGAAGAGCAGAGGGTTTGCATTTGTTACAATGGATTCTGCTGAGGAGGCTCAAGCTGTCATTGATAAATTTAACTCCTATGTTAGTTTTTTGTTTTTATTTTATATTTTTGTAGTAGCCAACCTCATTGCTTTTATTGCATTTTTGCGTTATTCATGCTTGGATGGTAGAATAATAGGCGATCTTGAGCTTGAATTAGGATTGATTGAGTTCAAAATTCTGTTGGCGACCTGCTCGTTATGTGAATATCATGTTATCTAGCTCTTGCGAGTTGCTCATCTATTTTGGTTACATTGCCAACAGCTTATTTCTTCTATTCACGACACAAGCAACTTGTATATATAGTATTTTAACAAGTTCTGCTAGCAACCAGATTGATAATTATGTTCACAAAGTTTGCTTGTCAACAAATCGTTTCTTACATTCAAGAGTTCTATGAGATAATAAGTAATGCCGAACTAACAAACTATTTTTCAATTGATTAAATTGAATATTATAATTGATTCTGCTTGCCAGTTTTTGAGCCATGCGTTGCTATTCTCACACTCAGCTCGTTTATATGTCGAGCCTCAATATTGTGATGAAGCTTGATTAGTTTATTAATGGGTAGAACAGGGACTGAGATTTTTTCTAGCAGAATGCCAAGCTACTCATAAGCATCTTGGCACATTAATGGCCCTAATTGTTTGGTAACTTAAGTCAAGCATTGTAACTCAAATTTTTATCAAATTTTTAATAAGGTAATTGAGCTGTGGGGAATATATGGCAGCACTTAATTCCAGTTGCACTGCTTCAAATTCAGTTGCTGAACATATTTCAATATATGTTTAAGTGGATTGCTGATATATATTATTAGTACCTTTTTGCATTGATTGCTATTCTATTAATCACTATTATCTGTTACGAACTACTGTATGTGTTTGTGTCTGTGCACAATTAACAATCACTGAAAGTAAACGGCACAATATAGCTAGACTAAAGAATTAAGTGGGGAATAAAAAAGGTTTGGCAACATTTAAACCTGACTTAATTCTATACACTTTTTTTTTACTTGTTGAGCTAGGACACAACATATATATAGTAGATATGAATTCATTATACTACTAACTTTTTGAAGATTCAGAATAATCTCATCTTAGAAAGATTAAAACCTAGATCAACCATATTTTGTAAGGGTTTCATACCCGAGCTAGAACATAACATGTGAGTCAGTTAGCTATAGTTGTTACTACTAATATTAAACATTTTAGTGGAGGCTAGCCGCACTCCTAGTCTAGGCCCGCCTCTTTCCTCCTTTACATGGGTAAAGGTTGATCATTGTTATCCTTGTCTTTTTTGAAGTTGTCTTCGGAAGAGGCTTGAATCTTCAGGGGTTAATAATATGATAATTTTATGCGTGAAAAATCCCTGAAATTTTTCATTAGAATTTAGTTGCGTCATGTTGACTCTGTATAATTGTGGTGTGTTCATAACTGATGGGTACAAGGGATACCAGTGGAAAAATATAGGAAGAGAAAAATGGATAATATAGAGGTATCTTGAGTACATCAAGTGTTGCACCAAAGCATCTACTGAAATGTTCCAAAGATGCTTTAGTTGTTCATGGGAAAATGTTTGATAAACGTAGTGTTCTAGAGGATGTAAGCCTCACTAGATTGTCAAAGACTTTGACATTTAACTTCTATTTTACTGGAAAGATTTAGTATTGTCAGTAAAATGTGGAGATGCTTAAAATTGCTCTGTATATGTCCAGAAGATGAGAGGTTTAAGCTATATTTAATTGTTTGTATTTTCGTAACGTGGATGCGTATATTTTTGCCTCTCCTTGAGTAACTTTATATAAGTCCTTCATCCACCCTTAAAATTTTAGTCAAACTTGGTTTTATTTTTGATGTCAAAATAACAACAAACTGCATAGGTAATTTTGGTGCATAGTATGATCCCCATATTTTACATTGTTTCTTCATATTTCTTTTGTGCATATAATAATTTAATATACAAAATACCAGTGAAACTATATTGATTCACAATGCTCAGGTCTTAAAATAAAAGTATACCTCTCATTTTGAATTCCCTATCACTTGCAGTAATACTATGTTTATATTTTCCATAAACACTGGCCTATTTTCTGCCCCATTTCTCTTAGACTCGATGTTTTTGTAATACAGGAAGTGTCTGGAAGGGTGATCACTGTAGAGTTTGCAAAGAGATTAAAAAGACCGTCGCCGCCTCCTCCTGATAGTCCCCCACCTGGGGAAACACGTTATAAACTTTATGTGTCCAATCTTGCATGGAAAGTGAGAGCTAACAATCTCAGAGAATTTTTTGCTGCCAATTTCAAGCCAGTTTCAGCCAGAGTTGTTTTCAATAATCCTTCAGGAAATTCCTCTGGTTACGGATTTGTCTCATTTGCAACGAGGGAGGAAGCGGAGACTGCAATATCCGAACTAAATGGCAAGGTAAGTTGGTTTGCTTCTCATGTTGCATATAACTTTATTGGTTAGTGCTTTAAATGTTTTACATGGGTATATTCAAGAGACTAGTTGCCATCCTGGTCTTTGTTCATAATGTTGCAAGGAGAGCTATGTTTGCTATTGATTTAGCTTATGAACTGTTTGCTCAAATAATTGTCATAGCATTTAGCCTAAGAAGTCAACTTGTGCCCTGAGCTTTTGTGAGTTTAGCTGATAATGGACTCCACTATTGTTACATCATATATACTCATTATACACTTTAAAAGTGGGCATACATATATTCGTCATGGGTTTCATGACTGGAGATCCTTATATTGGATCAATATGTTTTGTTACATGCAATTTTTGTACATATCTAGGTAATACCATGTGACCTTGAACAGGAGGATGTAATATCTGTTTTCACTTTTTGATACAGGAATTATTAGGAAGACCAATTACTTTGAAATTTAGTGAAAAGAGCATAGATGGATCTGAAAGTAAAGAAGAACAGACTCCTGAGGGACAACCTGAAGAGTCATAGACTTCGTCTCTACTTTAAATTTGTTGTGTACTTGATTGACCTTTGATATATAAAGATGCATTAGTGCAAATCTTCACCTCCACATACAAAAGAAGCCGACGAAGAGCATTATGGTTTCGATGATTTTGCATATACTCCACATGCACTCTTCGTGAGTACCTAAATTAACAATTTATTTATCTACTTGACGTGTCAAAAACTGCTCATGTTATGCATTACTTGTATTATTTAACATGTAAAGAGTTGTACAAAATATATATTGTATATCCTTGTCAACTAGTAAGTCCTTGCAGTGCCTATTCTAATTGTTTTGATAAGTTATTTGTATCGATGAAGAATCGAACAGTACATTTTATTCCCATGATCTGACTAGTTCCGCATATCGCCATTTCACAAGGTGTTTCTTTGATCGACAAATTAAAATTCGACATCAGACTATATAGCAGACTCTGCCTTTCCTAATTTTCTCTTAATGTGCAGTGTATTTTGCATTTAGTTATTTCTGTAGAATTCTTTTCACACTTAAGCATCGGAAGGATAATATTAAATAAGAATGTGTAGAAAGTATTGGGTTTCTAGTTTAATGCATCTCTATGTAATGTTGTGTAGTAATAGAGGATCCATGCACGGTATAACTTACTGAGGGGAGTTAAATTATAGAGTAAAATCTTCTTTACCAGGAAGTTTGTCATCCCTGTCATATCCACTACTACTAGGGATATATTTGCTTCAAGGACCATTACTATATTTATTTTGTCTCTCCCAAAAACTTTTATGTTTTCTAATGTTTAATTCTTTCTTTTTATGTGGTGGCATGCCCACTTCTGAAACCCTGTTGTTTCTGATTAGTGGGTTCACATAGTATGTTTCTGGGGCTGTCTGTTCTTGGATCTGGTCAAGACTAGCTCTGATACCTCAAAAGAAACAATGCAAATAATTTATGGCCTTTTTTCCGTTTAGTACTTCGAAAAATAAACTTTTGATTCATTCAATGATCACCAAGTAGAGATCTATGAAGGAGTTTCTTGACAATCATCACCTTTTGTATCATTATATTGATTGATATCTTTTTCTTCTATTCATCTAATACTAGCATTGGTGTAGTAGTCTATTCTTAGTGATGGTAAACTTTACAATTCATTTTCTTTATCTATGTCTGGTAACTATCCTTAACTTGTTAATGGTTTCATTTGAAACTATAAACAAGTTTATTGTGTTGTTTTAGTGGAACTACCTTAATCTTTCTTTATTTGTGGATATCTATTGTATGCTGGTGGTTTCATGACTCTAATTTCTCAAACACCATATTTAAATGGACAAGTTGATCCCCAGCCACTATAGATATGTCCTATAGTGTCATTCAAATATTGAACTCGTACAGAACTGTATCAAATTTGTGCAATATACATTTTTACCATCGTAGCCATGATATTCAGCGAAGAAAATTACAATTTTAATCCTCAAGTATTGTTGTCAAGTACTGCTCACGTATATGTGCGAGAATTTACATTTTTAAATGCCTAAATAAATCAGATAACTTCGACGAGATTTGTATATGTATCTTTTGAAGGTCCGGACTCCGGAGGGGGCTATTACACTGTTCCTACACTGGGTCTGTCCGACCCTAGATGAACAAATAAACAACTTGAAGTTAAATTTATTGCACAAGTAAATAGCTATCTCTGAGCAGAACCTTATACTGTGAGAAATGTGTGTTCTGGCGTGTTATAAATTTTGCCGAAATGTGAAGTGAAAAGTTGTTGTTTCAAGTTGAAGAGCACTATTACAGCTTATTATTCTCTTACTTCGGTACTTTCACTTTGTGAGTTCTGAGAAATAGATGGGGGACTGGTTGGTCCTACTGTGATGACCAACCACTCTCAGTTTGATTGCTTTTATGTTACAATAACAGGAAATTGTATGCTGCATGATAAGCTTGACTCCTTAAAGCTCTAACCTGAGTCATCAATATCTGAATCATGTTAGACCATAATGTATGTAGTCAGATTTATATTTATAGTACTACATCAGTCAATGGGATCACCAAAGTGCAGTCAATGGCAGATTGTTGTTATATCATCATTTAAGAATTTGTTGCTCCTCTCAACTACAAATTGCAAGTATTTATGATTTCTATTCTGTTTTCTGATATCATAACTAATTGCAACAGCTCCAGACATTGGCAGTAGGATTCCGAAAGAGGTGGGGCTAAAAATATAAATCTATTGCTTATACCTCAAAAATCAAGGTTCGGAAATATTAACTACTGATTTTGAAATTTAGCTTGGACTAAAGCCTGTGCTAGCCCCTCTAGTTCCGGCACTGGCTTAAAATGTAGTATCATTTTAGCTTCTGTATGAAATAAAACTTGTTCCACACTAGGTATAGGCTTGACCTGATCTTTTAGTACTTCAAAAATTAAATGCGACCCTCTTCCCTTCTCCTGAGAATGATGGGGAGGGCATCCTAGAAACTCTTGAATGCAAAGGTGGTAGAATAGACAGCCAAAAGCAAACCAAGATACAACCTGATAGATTAAGGAGACCATTGACAAAGTAAATCCATAAAAGAACGTAGGGGGAAGGATAATAATATTGGACTCAAATCACTATCATTGTAATTTTTAACCCCATCTTTTACTCCTTCAAGAAAGTGATATCTTAGATTCTTCTTAATAAAAATATGAGTGATTTACATTGTTTAAGCTTTACGCATGTTTCAATACCAGGAAGACTTCTACGGAGGTGGAAGTACGCTGCAGAATCTCCATTATTCTTAAATAAACTTTAGTTTTATTAGCAAATCTTAGTTCAACACCTCAAAGCAATATTATTATCTGCAAGTACTATTGAGTAACCGGCTCATAGCTCATCTAAAATTTTAAGGTGTTAGAGGAAGATTCCAATAGGATCTATATTCTAACACCCCCACTCGAAAGTCCATTTATGGGTCGAAGACTGGATCACCGACATCCATTTTTTGAGGCATTAATTTGTGAGCCTGAGCTCTAATATCATAAATCCTATTGGGGCTTTCCTCTAACAAGCACGATGACAGGAATATATGTTAGTAATTGTTCCCCATGAGCATCTTGTGTCTATTACTATAATCCAACTGATAAGACTATTTTGTTGCTCATCAAAAGAATATTAATGATGATCAGTCTTATATTATGCATGGTATTGCTTTTTTACTTTTCTGCTGGTGCTTCGCCCCGTCTTTTGGTTTAATATTCCGTATTAAACTCTTAATCCTAAGTTAAGCATAATCTTTAATGCAATGTGCCCTGTTTCTATGTTCCCTTGGTTCTACTTGTAGCTACTCTTTAATAAATCTGCCTTCTAATGCTCTTTATGATTTTGGTCTGCTCTGCCATAAAAGTCATATATTTTGGTTATATTATATGGATTCTACTATCATATAAAAGAGTAGGCTCTGTTTCATGACATGCATTGTATTATTCATATTTTTTTGTACTTGCATTATATTTCTTATATGTAAACCAACACACACCTTTCTTAATAGGATAGGAACCCTTGTCTCCCACAGAGGGAAGAAGACGATAAACTAAATACCGCCGGCTCGATTACATTATATTCGCTTTAAGTGCAACTAATTTCGGCTCGATAACATTATATTCGCTTTAAGAGCAACTAATTTTGGCTCGGTAACATTATATTCTTTAAGTGCAACTAACTTTGGCTCGGTTGCATTATATTCGCTATAAAATGCAACTAAGTTGGAACAATTAATTTTAAACACATTTATTACTTTGATAACTTCCCAACCAACATGATTTATCATAGTCAACAAACCATTATCTCCAACAAAAGTAAATTAAGAAAAAGAAAAAGAGAAGAACAAGAAAAAGTAGAAAAGGGAATACCCTCAATACACTGCCTTCCTGTTTTCCTCTGCTTTTCTCTATCTTAGGAATCTTTTGCTATCTTTACCATTCTTCTTGAAGAATTATACAAGACATAAACTCTCTTTGTTTTACTTACTCTTTAAAAGCTTTCTCAAGCTCTTAGTTTCTTTGACAATTTTCTCTTATATGCTGTTATTCTATATTAGAACCATAATCTCCCTCCTCTTCAGATCAAACAGTCTAAATATACTTAAAAGGTTATCAGGTATTTTCTTAAACCTTTTATTTATTTTTATCACATTTCTTCGCTTAATTATGACACCGTATTCTACTGAGTTTCCTTATGAACTAGCAAATTTGCATCAGATGTTCTAAACACTATTTTACTGGATTTGTTCAGTTTTAATACTAGATATGATATGGTTGGAATTTTATACTAGAGAGTAAGATCAAGTACTGAAACTTGTTTAATTTTTTTTTTAAAATTTTATTTTATAGCAATGGGATCTTTAAATAGCCCAGAAACTTTTGTTCCTGATATGAATACCAGAGACTGCTCACAGGGTTTTTGTAGTTTAAACTGCCCTCAGTGGTGTTATGTTAATTTTCCGCCTCCACCACCCATTGAATTCCCTGATGAAAATTCAGTACCGAGCTTTTCACCTCTAGTTATCGCAATTATTGGAATTCTTGCAAGTGCTTTCCTCCTTGTTAGTTATTATGCCATAATTTCCAAGTTTTGTGGAAGTATGGGCTCCACAAGAAGAGAAACACACGACTCTACTGTGGAATTAGAAGAAAATCATGAGCCTTCAAACCATGAGCCCTGGCATGCTTCTAATGATGGTTTAGATGAGGTTCTGATCAAGTCTATTACAGTTTGCAAGTACAAAAAAGGTGATGGCTTGATTGATGGAACAGATTGTTCTGTATGTCTAAGTGAGTTTGAAGAAAATGAAAACTTGAGGCTCTTACCAAAATGTAGCCATGCTTTTCATGTTAAGTGCATTGATACATGGCTTAGATCACACTCAAATTGCCCTCTTTGTCGTGCTAACATTGTTCATGTTAGTACTTTCACAGTTCAGCCACCTCCACCAGTGTCGGAAATTCCTATGAACCATGAAATCTATTTTCAAGGTCATAGCGAAACTGATATAGTAGAGGAAGATGTTGGAGAAGAAGAGTTTACTCAAGGCGAAGAAATTCCAAAAACTCCAACTAGAGCTGATAGGGATTTGGGAAATTTTGCAAATAGAGATTTTATAGTTGATATTAGAGAAGGTGAATACCAACAAGTTAGAAGATCAGTATCGATGAATAATTTATGTCAAACCCGGGTTTCGATAGCAGATGTTATTTGCATTGATCATGATGAAGAGGATTATGAGTTCAAGAGTGATGATGCTGGATCATCAAAAAAGCCTGTAGCTGAAATGAGCAAAATTGGCCATAAAAACAGAGTTTTGCACTCTGTTACAAGTCCTGCTGCAATTAAAAGATCATTTTCCAGTGGAAGATTCTTTTTTCCTAATTGTGGTAGAGAGCAAAAAATAGTAATTCCATTATAATGTTAGCTATTTATTTGAAAATTAGTTTCTGGTGGTATTGAGAGTTTAAAGAGTTCATGAAACATTCAAATATTTATGGATTATGAGTGTATTGCATGGATATATCATATATAGTATTTGTATTTCTTTTCTACAACTTGTTTTTTTACTGTTGCCAATATTACATGCTTATTCTTGTGATTGGGGGAAGAATGGTATCTTATAGGAATGAGCATCAAATTCTTATTCTCATGATATGGTGCAGTTTTGTAACATTTAAAAGAACTGAAGTGTATTTCACTATTGTAACAGTTATGTTAGTGCAATTTATTTGTTTCCTTTCAACATTTGAAGTGCTGCGAGTGCATGAGTTTTATGTCTTTCACGCAGGATCACATCGAATAATTAAAAAAAACTATGAATCTTCATCACTTTCAGGTAATCTCATTTAACAACGTAGTTGCTTTTCAGCTTCAAAAGATGAATGATCTCCTTGTCAAGTCATTATGGAGCTCCTTACACGCAAATCACGTCTTTATTCAGGTCATTGTTTCTCATCTTTTGATAAACATTCAACCGATTCAATACTGGATTGCATAGACTTGAGTTTGATGCAACAAGTTTGCTGGCATTTGATGATCAACTTGAGAATTAAGCTTGTTCAGAATGTGTAATAGGGATTTTGTTAGTTCATATGTTGGTCAAATTAACAGTTATCTTGTCAATTGTACACTACAAAGGTTGAAGTAGCTTACTGGAAAAAATTAAGAAGAATGAGATTACTGGAAACATTATAATTATGAACTTATTATTTCCTTGGCTTTTTAAAAAAAACTAAAATATACAAGAACTCATACTTTCTTTTCCTATGCTTTTCTTTGTTAACTTCAGATGAGCAAACAAAAAAAGTAGGGGGAACAAATGCAAAGGATTTGATATTTGAATAAACAACCAACACATCCTGTACAAAATCTTGCACTAATATTTACATTTTTTCCATCTACATTCCCACACCTGCACTTGTCTTCTGATACTTCTTGCTCATTTTTAATCGCTTGAATATCATCGCGACTATATGGAGGAGCCAGTAGGCATTGACCTGAACTAGAAGGATTCTTCACCATTGATATAATTTTAAATCTTTTATTCAGTTCTTTATGTTCACTGCAATCCATTGTCTCTGAGCATACTTCAATGGCTTTTGGTGGAACTGCTGGTTTATACTTCATCAGCTTTGAATATTCATTCAGTGTATGATACATATAATCATACCATTTTTCATTTTTAATCCTTCATGGATAAAGTTGCTCCCTGCTCTTCCCATTTTTTGAGCCTAGCACATTAGAAATCGAAATGAATCGTAAATTTAAAAATCAGCAACAAGAGCTCCCTATTAATATTAATGTAATTATATATACCTTGTTTTTATGTGAATTTCCCCAGTCAACACCAAATTTAACTGATCTGCACTTGTTCCTATTATTTACAGGCCAGTAATGTATCAAAGGTTGTAAACTTCTTGTAAAGAAATCAAAGTACTGTGGCTTAACAAGAAGAGTCATGGAATCACATGCTAGAATGTATTTATCGCTAACAGACCACTCTCTTCCTTTAATATATATCTTGTATCTGCACAAATACAAACAACAAAGAGGAAAAATGAATTCAGATACGTTAAACTAGGTTTGAATGAACATAAAATCAGAACAAGAACTTGAAGGCCAAAACAAAATTATTTCCAACTTGTGAGTGCATTGGTCAGCTAAATTTGTTTGTCCGAACCCTTTCTTCTACTGATGATCACGCCAGTTCTGTTAATTGAAATGAAGTTGTAAATTACAAATGGATTTTATTTTTCGATACACAGTAAACAAATATCAGATCGAAACATTCCACAAACATGTTGGCCTAAACTAATGAATTTGTTAAAATTAAAATATTCCATTCCAATCTTTCAAATTTGTGCTCAGCACTTTGATTTGTCTAGCACGTAGAAGAGAGTTTGCATCATCTACAGTATATTCTATTAATTTATGTAGTAAAACCCGGAAAAAAAAGGTTCAAAAATGTATCACTATTTTCGACATAAAAAGATATAAGAGACAGAGGACATGCTAATTGTTCTCAGCAATGAAAATGAGTACTTACAACATGATATAGTCGAGCATTCCAGTCATTCCTATTAGTATCGTTGCATTTCATCAGATAATCTCTGTTACAGTATTACTATTTACCATTCAATTTCCTTCTCAATATGCATAAAGACACCAATGGCTTAACATTCATTTCAGGCCTGACAAGTAAAATATACTCCCTCGGTCCCACCCAATTCTTTAAATTGGGAGACAGGCTAGGCGCGCATTTTAAGGTTCTTATAAAGTATAATTCTTTATATCTTTTTAATTTTTTTTCTTCTAAATAAAAATAGAATTTTTAAATTTTTATATAAGAAAAGAAAATTTTAAAAATAAATTGTGTAACTATATTTTATAGTAGCCTTAAAATGCGTACCAACTAATAAAAAACTGTAAAGAAATTAGTGGCATGGAGGTAGTATTTCCGAGCAACATCCGCACGAAAGTAATATAGATTTTTGGGGATGTTGGCCCCAAATGGCACAAATCTGAAAAATAATGCCCCAAATGGCACAAATCACCAGGTTGGCCCTTACTGTCACCTAGAAACGCTAATAGAAGTAACGTTTTGTATAAATACTAGGGCGTGTAGCGTTACTGTGCTCTAACCCACCATGACACCTAGAAACGCTAATAGAAGTAACGTTTTGTTTAAACGCTAGGGCGTGTAGTGTTACTCTGCTCTACCCACCTTGACACCTAGGCTAATAGAAGTAACGTTTTTAATTTTTTTAAACTACTTGTTTTTATTATTCATTTTTTAAAAATATTTCTAAAACCCAAAAGGAAATTTAGTGAACCCTAAATTGTTAAAAATTGTTAAATAATTTTTGTTTATTATTAAAATTTTAAATATTTTAAAACCCAAAATGGAATTATTGAACTCTAAAAAATTAAACCCTAAATCGATTTACATATATTAATTTTTTTAAAATATTTTTAAAACCTAAAAGGAAATTGAGTGAACCCTAAAATGATAAAAATTGTTAAATTAATTTTGTTTATTATTCAATTTTTAAATATTTCTAAAAAAACAAAAAGGGATTATTGAACTCTAAAAAATTAAAAATTGTTAAATTAAAAATAAAATTTGTTAAATTAGATTATGGTTCCTAGGGTTTAGGTTCTAGGGTTTAGGGCCTAAACCCTAGAACCATAACCCTAAATCGGTTTACATATATTAATTTTTTTAAATGTTTCTAAAACCCGAAAAGGGATTGGTTAACCCTAAAATGTTAAAAAAAATTAAACTATTTGTGTTTGTTATTCATTTTTTAAAAATATTTCTAAAACCCAAAAGGAAATTGAGTGAACCCTAAAATGTCAAAAATTGTTAAATTAATTTTGTTTATTATTCAATTTTTAAATATTAATTATTGAACCCTAAAAAATTAAAAATTGTTAAATTAAAAATAAAAATTGTTAAATTAGAGTATGGTTCCTAGTGTTTAGGGCCTAAACCCTAGATTTAATTAGGGTTTAGGTTCTGAGATTTAGGGCCTAAAGGCCCTAAACCCTAAAACCTAAACCCTAAATCGGTTTACATATATTAATTTTTTTAAATGTTTCTAAAACCCAGAAAGGGATTGGTGAACCCTAAAATGTTAAAAAAAAATTAAACTATTTGTGTTTATTATTCATTTTTTTAAATATATTTCTAAAACCCAAAAGGAAATTTAGTGAACACTAAAATGTTAAAAATTGTTAAATAATTTTTGTTTATTATTAAAATTTTAAATATTTTTAAAACCCAAAACGGAATTATTGAACCCTAAAAAATTAAAAATTGTTAAATTAAAAATAAAAATTGATAAATTAGAGTATGGTTCCCTAAACCCTAAATCGCTGTGTTTTTTTTATTCATTTTGCTTAAATATTTCTAAAACCCAAATTTGGAATTATTGAACCATAAAATATTAAAAAATATTAAATTAAAATCTCTATACTCGCTTAAATTATTTGGTTCCTATGATTTAGGGCCTAAAGGCCCTAAACCATAGATTAAATTAGGGTTAAAGGCCCTAAATCCTAAATCCTAAACCCTAAATCGCTGTATTTTTTATTCATTTTTCTTAAATATTTTTAAAACCCAAATATAAAATTATTGAACCCTAAAATATTAAAAAAATATTAAATTAAGATCTCTATAGAATTTCGGAATTATATTTACATTTTAAAAATACAAATTTAATTTATGTTATAAATAAAAAAAATTACAAAACGCAACATGATGATGGGTTTTAGGTGTAAACGTAACTTCATTTAACGTTTTTATTAAATATATTAGAAAAAGTAGACCATAACGTGACTTCATTGCACGTTGGGGCCATGCACGTAACAGGAAGCTGTTTTTTGTTTGCTAATAACAACATGCTGCATGATGGGCCCCGCCATGTGCCTTCATTTCCCCATTGTGTGCCTGCTACTCTTGTAAACGTTAAACGAATTAACGTTTATAAGTGCTATACGGGGTCATTATTTTGAATACTGCTATTTAAGGCATTTTTACTTGAAAAAGTGACATATAGGCTATTTCTCGATTTTTGGATTAATCTATACTTTTTATTAAAGTGAAATCATGTTCAAATGGAACACGTACTAAAGTACCAAAGTACCAAATTTTGGTACTAGATAATTATATAATATCTATTTTTTAATTATATTATTATATAATATTTATTTTTTTAATTATATTATTATAAAACCAACTACTTACACAAATAGACTTCTATTCTCCTTTGTTTTCTATTAATTAATATTCATCTCATTAGTTATAAATTTACCTGAATTTTATTAAGTTTTTATTAGTATTAATAAGTAAAATCATGTTTAAAATACATATTTTTAGCTTTATTTATAACGAAGTCGCCACTATATGTATCTTGAGCTTGATTAATTTTTTTATTGTGATTTTTTTAATAGAAGGTTCTTAAGGACAGGTCAGATCATGAAAATTAGATTCTTGAGAAAGTTTTGTTATATACGAATATGAAGGGACATATTGAAAATATAAAGGAGTTTGTAGTGTCGAGATTGAAATGGATAAACAACAATAGCTAATAAAATTAAAGTAAAATACAATATTAGTATTAAGTAATACTAATATAATATAACATCTATTTCTTTAATTATATTATTATTCAACCAACTAGTTACACACTTCTATTTTACTTTGTTTTCTATTTATTTTAAATTAAAAAATATTTTTAACAATAATTGAGTAATATTAAATAATTATATTGACATGCATTTCATTTTTTAAGCGGCTAATTTTTGAATTGTATTTATAACCTCTATTGAAAAAATATATTATTATTAAGTAATATTAAATTATCTAAAATAACAAAGGTGTTGGCTTATAAGATGACTATACACTTCCTTTTAATAAAAGAATCCTATTAGTCAAACAACTATTTACGTAGCACTCGTAACAATTACATAATCAGACAAACGAATTAAATAACATCAAGGTAACAGTTTTCAACTTAGAAAAGCCTTTGGCAGAGATCCAGGTAAGTTATGCTTGCTTATAATATGTTATTTGTTACTTTGCATTTATTTGTTAATGACATTGATATTGAGCCTGCTCGTAAAAATAATATTATTTATAAAGTTAGAACAGAGCAAACAAGAAACAAATCTATACTCTTTATTAATAAGCAAAATACCCTTTAAATAAAACACAATAGTGTCAAAGTACCAAATTTTGATACTTGCCTTAGCTAACCTCACCCTAAACTCATGTTTCATTCCTCACAACTATGTAATGATACAAACTATTTATATGATTAACCTTATTTGATTTCGCCAGGGTTCGATCCTCTGCAATCACGTATTTATACAAGATTTATTTAAATTTTGGTACTTGCCTTAGCTAACATCACTGCAGACTCGGGTTCGATTCCCCACAACTATGTAATTATACAAAAAATTTATATAATTAACCTTATTTAATTTCACCAGGGTCTGGTTCCCTACAACTACGTAATTATACAAGATTTATTTATAATGCAATTTCTATGATTTTACCGAAATTCAATTTGCTATGATTACATATAATTGAATAATATTTATTTATTTGTTATACACTATTATCAAGTCCAATTTCTGTAACGGCTAATTCAACAGACTTAATAATATTTGATATTACTATTTTATTTTAATTTGGACCCGTGCTTCGCACGGGTTACCAACTAATAGACTTTATGCTAATAGAATGAGCCGCCTTAGCTAATGCATGGGCAACTCAATTCGCAAATCTATAAACGAACTGAACTAGCATATTATCAAAGTGTTTTAATAACTCAATATAATCGACAATAATTGTATGAAAATACGCATAGCCATTAGCCTCCTTGATTGCATCAACGACCACCTTTGCATCCGTCTCGAAAACACAGTTTTTTAGTCCCAGATTTTTTGTCCATGACAACGCTTCCTTGAGACCTATAGCTTCTGCTTCCCTGGTGCATAAATCAGCCTGCAATCTTCGACTACGAGCACCTACAAAGCTCCCACTTTCATCTCGGATTACACAGCCCAACCCAACAGTTCCCATTTCTGTAAAGAGTGCAGCATCAACATTCACTTTTACCCATCCCTGAGGCGGTAGACTCCGTCTTCTTGCTCCTGCAACCACCACAGGAGTAGACAATTTCTTATCCGTTTGACACTGCTTCCAGTCACTGAGCATACTCCCAGCTGCTGACTGAATTCCAAACTCGGATATACTAAATCTATCCCACACACATCTATTCCTTCTATTCCAGAGGTTCCAGCACACCATCACGATCCAAGCCAGTTTGTCTCTCGTATACCCACTGAACACCTGCTTCATTTTATTGAAAATATCATTCTCACATTCTTCATGAACTACCTCAGCCATTCCCAAATTTTCCCGCACTGTTCTTGCAAAAGAACAGCCAAACAAGACGTGCATTGCATCTTCTTGACGACATAAACACCACGAACACATGGGATTAATTTCCACCCTTCCTTATTAATTCCCTAGCTGTAGGCAAACAACTTCGACACACTCTCCACATGAAACAAATAATTTTACCTGGAAGTTCAAGTGACCATAACTTCCTCCAAAATGCTGCATTTGTCCATGTCTGGCCACCTTGTAAATTTCTATAGCAACTCTTCACTGTGAACTTGCCAGTATCTTCTAACATCTAAAACCACGAGTCTGGTCTGGACACCATTGGAATAGGTATTTTCCTGATCAACTGTCTATCCCCTTCATTTAGAATGTCATCCAACAGTACATCATCCCATTTAGGATGTCCATCTTCCATCAGATTCCAAACCTTCACCTCTTGTAAACCCGGGTAACATGTTGATGATAGAATACCATTTACCCTACACGCCAACCACGGAATTTTCCAAATATTTGTGGTCTTCCCATCTCCAATCCTTCTCCGGGCTCCTTGTCTGATCACTTCTTGAGACGCCATGATGCTTCTCCACATATAGCTCGGGTTTGCACCTAGTTTTTCATTCAAAAAATCCGAGTCAGGAAAATATTTTGCTTTCATGAGATTCGTTACCAATGAATTTTCATTATTCAACAGACGCCACCCCTGCTTTGCCAGCATCGCTATATTAAACTTATTTAAAACTTCTGAACCCAAGACCATCATCCTCCTTCGCATTACACAACCTATCCCAGGCCAACCACCTCATACCCCGCCCACTTCCACCACCCCCCACCAGAAAGCATTCATCTGACGTTGTATCTCGTTACAAATCTCTGTTGGAATCAGAAAAAGGCTCATCCAAAAATTAGGTATTGTTTGTGCTGCATTTTTTAACAACACTAATTTCCTCCCTCTGGACATTGATTTTTTACTTCCAGCCTTGTAATTTCTGACTAACACGTTCCAGAATAAACTTGAATACATTACTCTTCTTTCTCCCTATCGACATTAGCAGCCCTAAGTAGTTCCCTGGTTTAGACACTTCAGGTACTTGTAATATAACACAGACTTGAGAACAATCCTCTTCTTTCGTATTTGGACTAAAGACTACAGAGAATTTTCTGAAGTTTATTGACTGACCTGAGACTTTTTCATATCTTAGTAAAATATTCCTCATGGTCATAAACTCCTGCTCTGTTGCCTTAAAGAAAAAATAGCAGTCGTCTGCAAAAAGAAGGTGTGAAATAGGTAGTGCATTTCGAGCTATCACACAACCATGGATCAATTTTGCTTCTTCATTTCTTCTCATCATACTACTTGGTCCTTCAGCACATAGAATATACAGATAAAGGGATATTGGGTCCCCTTGTCTAATGCCGCATTGCGGAATAATGTCCCCAAACTCTATACCATCCTGCAGAAAACTATACGAGATTGTTCTCACAAAAATCATCACTCTATCCAGCCAGACCTCATCAAATCCAAATTTCCTCAACACACCCTCCAGAAACCTCCATTCAAGCCTATCGTAAGCCTTCGATATATCAATTTTCAGCCCAGCAACCCCATGTAGTCCTTGTGTTTTCCTTTTAAGATAATGATTCACTTCAAATGCGATTAACGCGTTATCCGTTAATAACCGATCTTCAATAAAAGCACTTTGTCTATCTGAGACTAACAATGACAAACACTCCTTTAATCTATTTTCCATTACTTTGGATAATATTCGAAAGAGAACATTACACAATGAGATTGACCTCAAATCAGACATTGATTGTGGTTGACTTACCTTCGGTATGAGACAAACCAGTGTACGGTTAACCCCTCTGGCAAAGTTCCCGTGTCGAAGAAAGATTGGCAGAATGCAGTCACATCTATCCCAACAATATTCCACTATGCTTGATAAAACCCTGGGTTTAGTCCATCGTGTCCCGGAGACTTATCTAGGTGCATCCCAAAAACCGCTTTCCTGACTTCTTCACTTGTTATCGGCAATCGAGCTTTTGGTTTTGTTCATCTGACACTTGGTTTACTACTTCTCTGTCTGTCCAATTCTCACAATTATTCGATGCCTAAAACAATTCATTAAAGTATTCACAAATAATTTGTTGGATTCCTTCTCTAGTATCCGTCCAAACACCATTACTGTCCTTGAGCTTCTTTATTTCATTATTCTTTTTCCTCCATGTTGCAAATTTATGAAAAAACTTTGTATTTCGATCACCCTCTCTTAACCAAAACTGTTTCGACCTCTGTTTCCAGTAAACTTCTTGTTGTTCCAGTAGCTTTAAGAACTCCCACCTAGCTCCGTCATATCTTCGCACTCCCTCCCCGTCTCTTCTTGATCTGAACTGTCTCATTTCCCTCTTACAGTTTTGAATTTTTTTCTGAAGCTTATGCATTCTCCCCCCTCCCCATTCTCAAGCTTTAAGCAACAATATTCAACTTTATCCATAATATTCATCCCCTCCGTTCTATTCCAGCTATCCTGAACTAACTTCAAACACTGTTATTCCTTTATCCACCCATTTTCAAATCAAATTCTTCTTGCTTTTGGAGCATACACCTTTCTATTCAGTTCTAACAGCAGTGGTAGATGGTCCGATGTTGAAACTTCTAAAACTTTCACCGTAGCCCTTGGAAATAGATTTCTCCATTCTTGATTCGAAAAACCCCGTTCCAGGCGTTCTTGAATCCATGCTGCTGTTCCCCTTGACCTTTCCCATGTGAATATTTTCCTAACAAAACCCATATCCTTCAAATTACACTCAGCCATTGTATTTCCAAACCCTTCCATTAACCATCTCGGGTGCATTCGACGTCCTTGTTTCTCATGATTATACATAATATCGTTGAAGTCTCCTAAAATACTCCAAGGTAATCTTGAATTACCTGCCAGATCACGCAACAACTTCCATGATTCCTGTTAACGAAGGAATTTGGTGATAATAAATTCGGGGAGGGTTGCTGGAATTGTGGTGGTGGTTGACGACGGTGATCGGCGTAGGGAAATTAGGGTTAGGGATTTGTGTTTGGGGATGGCTGAGATTGTATGGATTATCGAATTTGTAATTAAGATTGAATGCAGAATTCTCTCTATTTCGCAAGGGTTACTTCGTACCATACAATGTGCTTACGTACCCCTATTTATAGGGGATCAAGCCAAACGTAGTTCTTGGGGAAGAAGAAACCGCGTTTCCTTATTTAAGAGGTTATCGGATCGGGGCCACCGCCTTTGATAGGATTGTCATGGGCCTTATGAGCCCAGCTATTT
>PHNY01104883.1:10567-26521 GCA_003724115.2 Anethum foeniculum
TTATCAGTCTATCAGTGAACACATTAAACAGAAAACTCAACAAAGACACAAATACATACATACAAAAAAAAACACTTTTACCAAATATTTAGAAAGAATGAAACTCAACTGAAACTGCATCCCAGCCTTTTCCTAATATAACGTCGAACAGGGTGAAACCAACGCAATGAACTTCAATCACCGAAGCATGTCCTCCATTTGCAGTCACTTCCGCGGTTAAGCATCCGCTTGATCGATTATCTTTTATTTTGCCAATTAGTTGACAAAAGTTACACTGTAACAAGTGAAAAAAAAAACAAAAATCAATATTGCACATTAATCAAACTTCAAATACAAAAATTGAGAAGAAAGACCTTGAATGTGTTGCTTGGAGGAGTGTGCACATTCTGCAATCTACATCAGTTATTTGAGTTATTTTCTTGTCAAAAACCCCTTCACATTTGTTGTAAATCATCTATTAAAAAAAAGAATATATTATTCTCTATCTATGCACAAAAGTAAAGATTTAAACACATACCTTGAGAGACATTCCGAACTAGGTTTCTTTTCCGGTGAAAATTTCACTGATGTTGTCGAGTTCAGCAGCCATGGACACCTGAAGTTTTACCATCTTGATTTTTTGTTTCTCTCTCTGCCTTCTGCTCTTTTTTCTTTGCCAAGTCCCGTCTTGCTTTTGAAGTACATAAATGAAGTACTATGTTGTAGCTGTTATAATCACTATGCTGTAGCTATTATAATCACTTATTTATAATCACTTTTACTATTTCTGTAGCTCTATCACTACATTTTATATGCAACGTCAAACAAAAAGTATATATTTGACCTAGAGATTACAGTTGACAAATAATAATTTGGCTCGATAAATCAAATATTATGTTAAATGCCGTTTTGAGTAATTCTTATGTCTAACTTCTTTTGAACCGTTAATATAATTATAATACAACCAATTACTATATTAATTAATCCCTAATATAAAATAATAAAATAGTACAAGCTATTAATGTAATACTGGCTTGCGATCAGTGTATTTTAATAGTTTCCAAATAAAATTAATATAAGTAATATGTATTTGATTAAACTGTATAATTAGGAGATTATAAATTTATTAATAAATGATATATATTATTTATGATTAATAATATAAAATTTTAAAAAATTTGTTATTGGCAAAATTCAAACCTTGGACTCGAACTCGAACCTCTAGAGTTCGTTTACAAATATAATTGAAAAAAATAAATTAATTCATATATAATGAACTAAATTAATATTTTATTTTTTGAAAATTTGAGAATATTATTAAATTAGATATATCTTTACATCCGTACGGTTAGATCATTGAGAAATATTTTTAAAAAATAGAAACATCAATATGGGACAAAGCACTAGTTACGAGTACTAGTGAATATAATAGTGATCTACTAAAATTTTCAATCAAATTAACTTTTTATTTTTAAAAATTTTTGAAAAATCATTAAGTTAGATATATATCTTGACATCTGTCCAGTTAAGATTGTTGAGAATTAACTTTTAAAACTTATTTGGCAAAAATAAATAAAATAAATGAATAAAGTTCAAAACTCGCGAGCTCCTTCGGCTTACGATAACTCGTGAACCAAGTCGATCCGACTCGTGAAATAATCAAGTCGAGTTGAGTAGAGATTATAGTTCGATTAAGTTAAATGAGCCGGATCACTAATACGATTAACTTCGACTCGAATTACGCCTGATTCTAAAGTCATTTTACGAATTACAAACCCTGCTCTTTTCAGAATCCAAAGTTATCTTATTCAACCGCCACTTGTCTATTTCACAACTGAATTCCCGGCTCATTCCTCTTCAGAGGACTATAGAATTGGAATTATGGAAGGAGCAACGCTACATACCCAAAAATGGTTCTAAAATCTGTTTTAAAATAACAAATGACACTATTTTATTCGTGGGACTCATATATATATACTAGGGGTCCATATAATTAAAAAGAAAATATCCAATAATATATCAACAACTAAGCATTTTGAAAATTTTTTGAAAATTTTTTGGGAACCTGACATTTCACTTACAGAAGTACCCTTTAAAAGTAACGAACTTCTAAAACAGCTACTTCCATGTTTACCACATTTGTCCAGAGGCAAACCAAACGCCGTATAGATGTACTTTCAATCTTTCATGCAGGGTTGCCCGTAATTCCGGTGGAGACCAATGAGTTAGACTAGACCGGATTTATTAAAATCCGAATTGAACCGCACATAATCGGTCCAATCTCCGATTTTTAAAATTTTAAAAATTGATCTTCAGTACGGTCCAGTTCGAGAATCGAAAAAATTCAGTTGTTTAAACCTGAATGAACCTGATTTCATGTATATTATTATTTTGACTTTACTCTATATCTTAAAAAGTTATATATATAAATATTAAACATTTTCGCATATCATATTTTAATGATCCAAATTAATAGACAATAAATTAATGCAATAATACAGATCGACACTACACTTTTAATTGTTAAACTTCATATTTCATGTTATGAATTATTGATATTTATACATTTAAAAATTAATATTTATTTTTAAAATAATAAGATATGTACTGACGTTTAAATTTTTATCGCCATACCAATTAACAGAACCTTTTATATATATAAATTTGAAAGAAAAATTAAAAATAAATTATTTAAATTAAAGTTTTATATAAATATTATTTAAACCGGTCCATATCGATCCAGTTACGGTATCTGAATTTTCCCGAACTTGCCGGGTCCTAAAACCGAATATAACCAATCGGATGTAGGACCGTAACTTTAATGACATCCGATTTTCAATCCGTATCCGGTCCTATTTCGTATCTTTACCCTACTTCCATGTTTGATATTTAAAGGGACGAGGGTACAAAGGAATTATATACATTATTTTTTTTTCATCATGTTCTGTACAAGTACATGTACATATTTAAAATAAAAATAAGAGAAATGATTTCTCATGCCTCAGACTCACAGTACTTGATATCCAAAGTGATGTGGATACGTTTGAACTTTGAAGCAATCAAAAAATTATTATTTTCTTTCATCCTTTTTAATACAACTACATGTACATATTTAACATAAATTTAATTTAATGACTTAAAAATATATAAAAATATTCTAATTTTTACTAATATTTTAAGTTACAGAAATATAAAAAAAACCTAAATTTATTTTAAATCCAATATATTCATTTTTACTTACGACTTCAACGCTTTATATTTTTGATATGAATAAAGTGATCGTGAAATTATTCACGTAGTTTTGAATTTTGAACACTCTAATATTGGGCCAGATGGGAAAATTAGCAAAATAAATAACTTGATTAATAAATGCCACATCCCACTTGAATTTGTCATAATTTCAGTATACTATAACACATTCTTAGATAAAAAAAAATATAGAACTAAGTGGAATATCTAGATCAGGTAAATAGATAAACTCGAACAATTTTGATTCGAACTAGGCACTGATTCCATTTTAATGCAACTTTCGAATTCAAACTATGAATTACGTAGAGTAGATGAAATATGAAATAGATGGGATGCTAGGTGTCAAGATAGTAATTTAGTACTATTTATTTTAGTAAGCGGCTTAGTTATAATTATAATCTAGGAGTAGAATGCGGCTGAGTTATAATTATAATCTAGGAGTAGACTGATATTCACTGGTCCCTTCAAAGATCTTTCCCTAGAAGAGAGATCTAATCAATCATAATGTGAGTATGTGACCTTCATTCTCATCTTTTCCTATTATTTTTTTACGTTTTCTTATATGTTTAATTATGATTGAAAAATGATAAATAAATAAAATAATAAGTTATAGAATAGAATTATCAGGCTGGCCTTAAAATAATGTAAACGCTAAGTATAAAGATGAATTACATGATCAAATAGGTAGGGTAAAAATGTGAATAAACCCAAGGGTATAATTGGAAAATAATTGAATGAGATGGTATGAGACAAAAAGAACAGAATATTGGCACTCTTCTGATTTCCTATGCGGCGGAGGGGTGGAAGTGGATAGCCTGCCAGATGTAAGAGTTACAACAAGTTACAACTATAAAATACCTATGCCTCCATAAAATTATGGTCCCCACCAAATCATCACATAGTAGCTACTTTCTTCCGTACTTATTTTCTATTTTGTTTATGTATCTTACACGTGCTCCCTCCGTTCCAATTTATCTATCTTGTTTGACTTTTTGCGGTTAAATTGATCATAAATTAGACATCAATTTTTTATTATTTTAAAAATCTAAAAAATACATATTAAAGGAGAATATATGTACTGTTTAATGATATAAATTTTATAATTATTTTCAATTATATACTATATGAAAATTTCGGTCAAAGTTGGATCAATTTGACCCCAAAAAGTCCAACAAGACAGTTAAATTGGGACAGAGGGAGTAAGTGGTTATGAGCCTACAGTAAGCGCACAATTTGAGTTATTTTAACTGGTATAATTTTTATGTATGTAGAAGGTCCGCCTTTAAAAAAATCAGTTAAAATTAATTAAACTTATAAATTTTTGTACTTATTATGTGATTACAAAAAAATTATTTCTTTTTTCAATCGGTTCTTTCATGTCTTACTTTAGTCTGTAAGAGCATTACTAATCGGGTTACTTATAATGGTTCCCTAAATTATAATAAAATAACGTTATATTCCCTATATTGGTTACCTATGTCTTCATATATAATATTTTATTATTACTTTATTAGTTATTCACGAGTAAACTCGATCCAAAACGATACAACAAAGATGAGTAATGAAGATAGGGAACCAAAATGGTCACTCAAATGTAAGGAATCATTTTTATCTCGCCTAAAATTTTTTGATAAGGAGTCTTATGGTTGGAGATGATTTTTTGAACATCAATCCCAAAATTTATCTCTACTATACAAATATAGGTAACGGCTCTAAAAAAAACAGAGATGCTCTAAGTCAATAAACGTAAAAGGATTAGGCCAATAATAACTATGATAGTCTGTCAGAGATCTGAGAGCCAGGGACCTTGATATCCATTTATACTTCGTGATCTTTTCACCACGACTCTTGCAATTTCAAGTATTGGTAGGTAGTTAATGTCAAAAATTTATTTGGATGACGTCACCAATAAAATAGGAATAAACAACTTGATTGATAGGCTGACCATTTAAGTTTGTATACTGTACATGTACAACGGTAATGTATTGTAATGTAGAAATAAATTTCATATACTAAGTACAAGCAGACTAGCTGCAACAAGAGATCAGCTTTAAGCAGCCCCTCATTATTTTTGTATCTGTGATAGCTTTCATCTTCTCCACTTTTATTATTTTTTAAATCCATTCTAAATGTTACATTTTTCTCCACCAGTGAGCTCCTTGCTAACCTTTATTATTTTCTTTTTACTGTACCTGTCTAGTGTCATGCAGGTAATCATCAGCGAATCTTCACATTAACTTTCTATAGCATAGTTGAGAAACTCATTAAGTTTCCTCAGTTTGTACTGCTGAAATTTACTAAAGAGTTCTAATTTGTACAATTCCTCAGTCTTTAGAAAGACTTGCATAGCCTCACAACCAAGGGAAGAGTAGATTCCTTCTAAATATAATAATCAGCAAAAGTCCTTCCGTCAAATTAACTGCTTACCAGCAAAAGATAAAGTCTGTGTTATTCCAGAAGCAATCATTCTATCCTGAATTTTAGCCTGCACTTGGCCAATGGTAACTGAGCACTAAACCTCGCAATTATTTGCATCTTACTGCAAAGACAATGCACTACATTTAAAAAAAATAATTAAGACCAAATACTTGACAAATGAGTAATAAAAACCGCAAAATCATGTAAATTCAACTTGTAGCCGTAGGTGAAGACTGAGTTGGGGTAGTCACAAAACTCATATCTTTCATGTAGATAATATTAGTTGTAATAATACGCATCACATACAGCTGGATTGCGATAGTTATAAACACGATGAGAATAACTTTGGTATATGCTGGAAAACAGTGTCCGTGAGGCTTGCTGCTGTATACTTCGCCATTTGTACAACTATTAATGTTTTATGTTTTACAATCTAATCTTACAATATTGAATAAGTTCCTTCATTAAGTGTGGTCTCATATCCAAATCCCATAATAATTATGTACGATTACGGTGTGCACTAAACATATTCACAATAATCTAAGATTGTCGTCTGCACATATCCGGTTAAGTATTATGGTTTTTTTCACACAGAATTAGTGTCTTCTTCTTCCTTTCAAGTCTAATATGGTGCTTGCTTAATCTTTCCTTGTATCTATTATTGTCAAAACTTCGCTCAAAGCAAATATCTTCTCGTGTTAAGTATTTAAATTTTCAGCTGGCTTATGTATGACTTATATCATTGACGTTTTTTGAAACTTGGCTAGTTCATATCAGGAATTTTTATTGCTGATTTAACTTTGGCATGGATCAATGGAAGAGTTTGAAATGGATATTCATTATTTTTAAATAACATATCAAATGGAAGTTTGAGAATCAGAAATCTACAAATCGAATCTATAGAAATTAATGCCCACACATAGTCATGTAAAATGAGCATGATTTCTTGGAAAGATACAAGCACACATATGCTCAAACCCCCATGAACCAAATGCCTGCAGTCTACAGAGAAGATACATGTAAGAAGGGCCATCTTCAAATTCTATCATAATAGCCTACAAAGTACAAACCGAGATCAGAGGGATGTTATTAAGAATTCAAGCGGATTTTATACATATGTTAGTGAATAGTGGTTTATGTATTACAAGCCAAAATTTCATGTTGAGGCTTCTTGGTGAATGCTGGAAGTTTGCGGTTTATATAAAAATATTTGTGGCGAAATGTGATCCTATCCGGCTAAATTTGGTTTGTTCAACTTGGTTTTTGTTGAAACCAAAATTTGGCAAAATTTTCAAATATTGGTATACTTCATGATTCGACCGCACAATCACAAGACAAGTGCAAGACAAGTGCACAAAAGAAAGATAGCAAAATCAAGGAATAAGAAAGATGAATTATAAAAGGAAAATAAATTAGAGAGCAATGCAAATAACACACACGTAAACTTGTTAGCCTCCGCACCCAAAAAAATACAGTATTATTTAGTAATTAATTCTTTTATTGATAGGAAAAATATACTGTCTTCGTGATGTTAGGACCTTAAAAATATGCTTTATCAAGATTATTATTTTATCAATTATTACTTAATCGAGATTGTACGAGGGAGTTTAAAAACAAAAAATAGAATTACAAATAAGAAAAATACGAAAGCAAAGTTGGATGTAGATTAATAATTGTGTGGGTGTTCGGCTATCATTGTATGTATTGGGCTATCATATTAAGCCCACTTAACTGTGGCAAAAGCCCGGTTCAACTTATGCATGCTGTTTGGCCCAGATAGGTAGCATAAGTTAAATTTTGTCCTAACTTTTTATCCCGGCCCAACTAATTTAAGTCCATACCTATATTTTTCTTTTTTCTGTAATTAATTGTGATATAATGTATTAGAGTTAAGTTATCCTTTTTGGTTAGTATTAAAATATATACAGACACAAAATAAAACATCTTGTCTATTGACATGGTGAGTATGTGAGTTTTGTGAGGTTGTGTCTGCTTGTTTTTCAGTTCAGATTATAGTATTCTGTTTATATAGTCTATATTCTATGTACTGGTTTCAATCTGGGAGTGGTTATGGCGTCCACGAGTAATATAATAGAGGCTATGAATAACATCACTTTGGAAGATGAGGAGGAAGGAGGGATTGCAATAGATGATACTGAAGAACTGGAAATATCCGGTGGTCTAAATAAGTTTGATGCTAAAATGTGTCTGGTGGGTAGTTTCATCACAAAAGGAATGGTTGATTTCCAGGCTATGCAACAAACGTTGGCAGCACTATGGAAGCCGGGTAAGGGAGTTCATATCAGAGAAATTGAAGCGAATTTATACTTATTTCAGTTTTATCATGAGGTGGATATTGCCAAAGTTGTTAACGGGAATCCTTGGTCGTTTAATCGTAAAGCTTTACTAATTAATAGGATGAAAGAAGGAGACATTTCAAGGAGTGTGAGGCTAAACACTTTGGATATGTGGGTGCAAATTCATGACTTACGTACTGGCTTTATGACAGAGAAAATCATAACGGAGATAGGAAATTATATTGGCACATTTGTGGAATCGTGTTCTACAAACTTTACTGGAGTTTGGAGGGAATATATGAGGGTTAGAGTCTCAGTTGAGGTTAATAAACCTTTAAAATGAAAAATAAAGATGAGGAGATCAGGTGCTGAGTGGTTCTGGATTACTTTCAAGAATGAAAATGTTCTGACATTTTGTTTTATCTACGGTATCATGGGTCATTCTGATAAGTTCTGCAGCCGGCTGTTTGATACTCCAGAAAAGGATATATTGAAACCCTACGAGATCTGGATGAGGGCTCCATTAAAGAGGCAAACCAGGTTGATTGGAGCTAGATGGCTAAGGGATGGAACAGACAGTCAGGAAAATCAGAGCTTTGGTGACAGCAGCGATGGCGGGGGACAGCTGAAAGCGATAATCACTCCACAAAATCAAAAAATAGTTGACACAAACTGCAATCAAGGAGAAAGTCAAGTTTGAGATAAGTCAATTGGAGGGAATATTGTTTTTTCAAAGAAACAAAATCTTTCTGTTGAGAATGCTAAATCAAATCCCATTAAAGGTGGGATCACAATGATTGAGAATAAAAAGCGCAGAAAGGATAATGGGCTGAATTCGTTGGATGATGTGGGCCGTAAAACGGAACTTGTTACGGGCCTTGAAGAGGAGGATCTTATAGATATAGATCAGGACACAAATAACCCAGAAATTTCAAACATTTCAAAAAACAAAATAAAGGCGAGCTCTGTAGTAGGAGTTCGCCTACCACAATGAGTACCTTTAGCTGGAATTGTCGTGGGCTTGGGACCCCATAGGCCTTTCAATTCCTTAAGGAGAATGTTCTCCAGAAGAAACCTACTTTTGTTTTTTTAAGCGAAACTTTGTGCAAGCAAGATATAGTAGAGAAGGTTAGAAATTCTTTGGGCTTTGAAGAAGCCATAGCTGTTGATTACCAAGGTCACAGTGGTGGACTCGCACTTTTTTGGCGAAATAATAATGAAGTGCAGCTGAAGTTGTTTAGTAAAAATCACATTGATGTGTTGGTAATGATTAATGGATGGGAAAAATATAGGATGACTTGTTTCTATGGAGAACCGGATAGAGCGAGAAGGCATGAAACCTGGGACCTTATTCGCAGACTAAAGAATGAAGATACAAGCCTTTGGTGTATTATAGGAGATCTAAATAATATTCTGCATCAAGAAGACAAAAGAGGGGGCGTCCTTATCCTCTATGTTTAATTCAGGGTTTTCAAAGAACTGTAGAAGAGTGTGACTTGAATGATCTTGAGTTGGAGGGATACAGATACACTTGGGAAAGGGGTCGTGACTCGGACGAATGAATAGAAATAAGATTGGATAGGGCGTTGGTATCAAGTAGTTTCCTAAGAGTTTTTACAGAGGTGAAACTTACAAATTTAGAAATCTCCACTAGTGATCATAGTCCAATCCTGTTAGAACCAGTTAGGCAGGCTACTACTTTCTCTGGTAGACAATTTCGCTTTGAAAATGCCTGGTTAAGAGAACCAATATGTCATCATCTTGTGAAAGAAATTTGGGAGATTCATTACGATAAATCTTTGCAGGAAAAGTTAAGTATCTGTTCAGAGGTATTGCCTGCGTGAGGAGAAGAAATTACAGGTAGCTTCAGGAGGTGGATAAATGAGTGCAAACAGAAGTTGAAGATGCTTAAAAAAAGAAGAGATGCTCATTCAATTACTACGTATCAACAGCAATCCAAGCACCTGACTGAAATTTACAGCCAACAAGAAATCTTTTGGCGGCAAAGATCCAAACAGCTCTGGCTAAGAGAGGGTGACCAGAACAACCATTTTTTTCATGCCTCGGCAAAAAATAGGAGGATAGCAAATCATATTGACTGCTTGAAAGATACAAATTGACAGCTGGTGGGATGGAATACGGGACTTCAAGAAACCATGGTGGAGTATTTCAACATTTTATTCAAGGCATCCAATACATAGTGGGAAGAAATAACAAGGTAAATTGAACCTAAAGTTGCAGAAGACATGAACAGAGAACTCCTTCATCCAGTAGAAGCTGCTGAAGTTAAAAAAGCCTTGTTTGTGATGCACCCAGACAAATCTCCCGGGCCTGACGGGATGAGCCCGGGATTTTATCAGAGGTATTGAAAAATAGTTGGTACAGATGTCGTGAGTATGGTGCAAAGATTCTTTTCCACAGGCAAGTTTGAAAATTGAATCACTGAGACCAATATTGTGCTAATCCCAAAGAAGAAGAGCCCAATGTACATGACGGATCTATGTCCAATATCACTTTGTAACGTGATATATGAAATCATTTCTAAAGTTGTGGCTAACAGACTAAAAAAGGTTCTTAATGGAATTATTCGGAAACTCAAAGCGCTTTCGTACTAGGACGTTTGATTACAGACAATATCTTGATTTCACATGAAATTATGCATTATTTAAAGAGGAAAACGAAAGGCGAAGTTGGTTGGATGGCGTTAAAACTGGACATGAGCAAGGCCTACGATCGGGTAGAGTGATGTTTTTTAGAGGCTATGTTGCTAAAATTGGGCTTCAGTGTGAGGTTGGTTAATCTGTTTATGGAGTGTATTCGCACAGCAACGTATCAAATAAGTCACAGAGGCAGAGTGTTTGGTAACATAAGGCCTGAGAGTGGTATAAGACAGGGAGATCCCTTGTCTTCGTATCTTTTTTTGATATGTATGGAGGGTTTTACAACTCTGATTCACAATTACGAGCATAATCATCTGTTAAAAGGCATTAAGGTGGCTCGAGGGGCTCCCACAATTTCACACATGTTTTTTGCTGACGATAGTTTTGTATATTGTAAAGCACGAATAAATATGGGTCAGCAAATAAATACGGACAAGTCGTCTGTTTTCTTTAGTCACAATACCACAGTATAGGACAAACAGCAGATATGTTCGATTCTTAAATTTCAGGAAGCAGGTGAAGGCACTAGTTAAATGTGGTTGCCTAATACCTTGGGGAGAAATAAGTCGGCGGTGCTGGGATATATCAGAGATCGTGTCAAAGCCAGAATGGAGGGCTGGGACAAGAAATTACTTTCAAAAGGGGGTAAGGAAATTCTCCTTAAAACTGTAGCTCAATCAATTCTCAATTACGCAATGAGTATGTTCTTGCTTCCCAAACAGCTGTGTTCAGATATCGAAAAGTTGATGTCAAAATTCTGGTGGAAAACTGCAGCCAATAAGGAAACGGGGATAAAATGGATGTGCTGGGAGAGGATGAGTAAAAGGAAAGCTAAAGGTGGTTTAGGCTTCCGTAATCTATATGATTTTAATATTACATTAATAGGCAAGCAAGGGTGGCGTCTTATTACTGATCAAAGCAGCTTGGTGAGTAGGGTCTTTAAAGCTCATTATTTCCCCAATGATACTTTCTTAACAGCCATAGTGGGAAACAACCCAAGCTACATCTGGAGAAGTATATTGGAAGCCCAAATTTTGTTGAAGAAAGGAGCAGTTCGTAGAGTTGGGAATGGTAGCACGGTGAACATTGTCAATGATCCATGGCTTCCACATATTGATAATCCTTATGTGCAAACTAGAACGGAAGCTATATCAGGAAGGACGGTATCTACACTCATGGTTACAGACCAAAATGAGTGGGACATTGATTTGATTAACGACATTTTCTCAGAAAGAGACGCCAATTTGATATTGGCAATTCCTCAAAATGTTACAGATAATGATTCATGGTCCTGGAGTGGAGACAGGTATGAAAATTACACTGTTAAAAGTGCATATTTGATGTTGTAGGAGGAAAATGAGCACGACAATTCTCATGACAATGGTGAGGTCTGGAAAAAACTGTGGAAAGTGAAAATTCCATCAAAAGTCAAGATCTTTATGTGGAGAGTGCTAACAGGTTGTCTCCTTACGAAAGACAATCTTATCATGAGAAGGGTAAATGTGAGTCCGTATTGTCCAATTTGTAATGTGGAAAAAGAGACAATTTGGCATTGCTTGATTGGATGTACAATGGCAGAACATGTGTGGTATTTAGTTGGTTGCAGAACTGGAGGCATTGCAAACAATAATCTAATGCAGTGGTTGACAAGAAGCTTTCAGCAACATAATACAGAGGAGATGGAGAAAATAGTCATGATATGCTGGTCACTATGGAAAAACAAGAATGAAATTGTATGGAATCAAAGAAGTTCAGAACCCGGAGATTTAGTAGAATCAGCTGTGCTCTATCTTAGCCAATGGAAAAATGCTCAAGACAAGTCATTTCACAATTATCTAGGCTTTATGACCCAAGAAGATGGCATTGAGCATTGGAAGAAGCCCTTGGAAGGTACGTTTAAGATCAATACTGATGCTGCTTTGTTCGAGGAGTCTAACTGTTACAGTTATTCCATGATAGCTCGTGATCATGATGGAAATCTAGTGGAAGCAAAGTCTATGTGCAGACCCGGAGTTGTGGATGCAGTAACGGCAGAAGCGATAGGCATAAAAGAGGCCTTAAGTTGGGTGAAATATAAAGCATGGAGTTCAGTTATCATTGAAACAGATTGTCTGGTTCTTGTGCAGGCTCTCAGAAGTTCAACGACTATGTTGTCATACTTGGGGAGGATTATTGATGAATGCAAGGAACTAATGTAATCTTACGTTAAATTTTGTAAAACGTTCTGCGAACAAGGTTGCTCACTTTATAGCGAGAAACTCTTGTTCTTTAGCTGAGCGTATTTGGACTTTAGGTGATACCCGTCCAAGTTTTTTTGATGTAATATTGGATGATTTGAATTTCTAATAAGATTTTTCCTTCTTTGGCAAAAAAAAAAAAAAATTGTGACATAATGTTTGATTCCAAACCTGCTGAATTTCTCATCCAGTCCAGTGGTATGGATCTCTTGCACCATTTTCCCGGAGACTCTTTATTTGAATAATAAAACAAGGAGAATTATTAAGATTCTAGAAATTAAATAAAAATTTAAAAGGTAATATTCTCTCTTCAGAGTTTTAGTGGTTATATACTGCACAACTTAAGAATTCATGAATAAACACTTAGCATTAACAATTGTGTGTGCGGCAGGATAGAGTATTGTTGGCCCGAGCCAGCTATAACACCACATGGCTCGCTCGCGGCCCAACAATTATGAACTCCTAAACTCACATATCAAGTTTACAAATCTTGTTGGACCGGCATTTAAGAGGATGCGGATACAAAAAGGGGCTCAGGCTGAGGATCATAAGTATCACATCATCTTAAGTTGTATAGAGGGTCATATTCAGGGACGGAGCCAGGAATTTAAGTTAGTGGGGGCAAAAATTAAGTACCAGCTGCCAGGTTTCGAACCTGAGTCTCCAGGTTACCAGTCACGCGCCTCAACCACTAGGGGCAAGGTATGCATTTGGTTAAGTTTTTTATAAAAATTATATAGACTCTCACAAACTCAGTGAGGGCATATGCCCCCACCTGCCCCAACGTAGCTCCGTCCCTGGTTTATTCATCCTTGACACGATTCATATGCCCTCGAATGCACCTTGAGTGTGATGGGTACAAACCTTTTTAGTGGGAATTTGGTAAGGGTTGAAAGGAATAACCTGAAATTCTTACTTTGTCACTTTCATAAATATTGTTGGTCCAACTATTGTTACTCTACAATTACATAGAATTAGTGTCTCACGCTTTCTTTTTTAGTCTCTACATCTTCAGAATGTACGGTCTTTTTTGAACTTAAGGTTGACTATACCAGCGTCTCAAAAACCCTAGGTATCCACCTTGGCAAGGGTACCTTTGAAAGATTGATCGATGATTAATTGGCGGCACATTAATAGGGTTAATATAAATATTATTTTTAATTTTTATAATTATATAATAATTTATAAGTTGAATATTTGTTTGATAAAAAAACTAAAATGGTATTAGACAATAATTACATATTTGACACTCGTTATGTACTAATTATCGAGTTTAAAATATTAATCAAGGTACACTTCTAAACTAATTAATATATTTTTTTTTATATATTTTATCATTTTATGTAAGAAAATAAATATCGTATATATCGTATATTAACTTAATTGTTAGTTCTTTCACAATACTTTATATTAGAAATTGGCTCGATATTGTGTAAAATTATAAAATTAATGAATAAAAATTGTAAAACACTTAAAAAAATTAATCATGTTCCGCCTAGGCCCCATTTTTAACTATCAACTCGGCTGAAATTCAATTAGGACCGATTTTTGAAAAAAATTCATATATCACCGTCTAGATCCGAGTAGGGACATTTTAGCACCACTTGCCTAAGCATAAAGGGTCGGTGTAGACCAATTTTTAGAACACTGAGACTATAGTTTCATAGAGTAAATGAATATTGTCTTTTGTTATTACAATGAAAAGGGGAAATATATTGAAATTGTACAAATTATATTCTATGTATAATTGGAGTAAAGTGGTTATTGCAGTATGGTTTAATCATGAGGGGCATATCGGTCATTCACAAGTATTATTAGTAATCATATATATATTTTTTTAAAATATAAAATAGAAATTTAAATATACTATTAAATTGTATTACTTATCAGAAAATTTATAAATAAAGTTAAAAGATACTTTTTTACAATTATTAAGAAAACAAAAAATAATTATATACAATATAATAAAAAGTTAAAGGGAAAAGAATAAAAAAACATGAAATTTTATAAAAGAAATACAAGAACAATTTAAATAATAAAAAGATAAAATTAATAAAATAAATATAATCAATGGAATTTGTAAAAATTATTTCACAACTTTTATGAAGAATTTTTTTTGAAGAAAAATATAATTAATATAAAATTTTATAAATATTATTAATAAAATAACCCATGCAATTTACGAAAATAAAACTAGTGTATATAAGCAGAATAAGCATAACATAAAGAAATAAAACAAGTATATATGTTGATTAGGGTAGAGCGCGGGGCGGATCGGGACGGGTTTTGAATAAAATCGAAACCGAAACCGCATATTCTCGAATTTTAAAATTCAAAACCGCAACCGTAACCGAAGCTATCGGTTCGGTTTCGGTTTTAAAAATCTCGGTTCGGTTTTTATCGGATCGGTTTCGGTTATAAAACCGCTTCAAAAAGATAGACAAAATAAATACGATTACTAGAATTTACAAAAATTAGAAATTATGAATATCTGATAAACACCTAACAAGAATGTTTTTAAGGTATGAATATCTGCATAGGATGCAGGTATCACTCTGAGATCAGCTTGGCATAAGCATGTTAGTTCTAAACGCTAAAAGCATTTGATCAAGGTACTCCCTCCATCTCATATTATGTGTCATGTCCATCTCATATTATGTGTCCTGTATTGACTAGTCAATGGTTAAATTGTTTAAATTTTGACCGCATATTACCGTTTAAATATAATTAAATAATTTTTAAAACTTATATCATTAGAAAATATATATAATTCTTTTTAAAATGAATTTTTCAAATTTTTATAATAATACATAAATTTATCTTAATTATCGGTCAAAGTTGAGTCAATTTGACTACTTATTAGTCAAAATAGGACACATAATATGAGATGGAAGGAGTATAAGTTTTGGAACAAACGCCTCGATGCTTACCTAAGCCTTAATGCAGTTTTAGTCAAAATAATCATCAGAACCAATCATGGCCTGCATATATTGCTAATATATATGGGTACTTATGCATAAATATACCCAGGGTACTTACTGATTTATAAAGTTTATATATAATAAATATAATATTTATTTATTTATTTTAAATAATCGGTTCGGATCGGGTTTT
>PHNY01104883.1:27143-42028 GCA_003724115.2 Anethum foeniculum
AAGTCTTTAATTGCCGGCTTGAACTATCAATGATCATAAACTCAGCTGCACTTAATTAGACACCGTTGGAGTATTTAGGTTGTTTATTTCAAGTTATAATTATTATTTTTATTAAAAAAGTTGGTAGATTTCGTCAAAAAAAAAAAAAAGTTGGTAGATGATACTATTTTGAATTATTTATTTTTCTAATTTTTATTTAATAACACCATTCAACTTAAAGATTATACTTGTGTTTTAATATTTTTGTAACTAGTAAGTCAAATAAAATAATAAAGTTACCCAAATAAGTAACAACTTAAAACTTTAAAATTTTAAAATAATTTTCAATCACAGGTCACATATTTAGGCTCGTCAACCGGATTCTTAGTTATGCTACCTGTCAAAGTTACAATTTTTTTTTGTCGGGTCTACATACTCGTAGATGAATTGTATCAGATACAATAGTTGTATCAAGTGAATTATTTCATTTAAGAAAGTTTATTTTCTAACTGAAGGTCATGCAACATGTCCCCAGAAATTTAGAAAATAATACTTTAATGACTGAGAAGATAATATCCATCGAAGAAAATACTCGAAATCCTCATTTACGATAGATTTCGATATTCCTTTATTTTTTTTTAAACTCGAATTGTATGTTTCAAAAGTTGTTTGATTTGAAAGTAACCGAACCATCGAAATATAATTTTTTTATTTATCTTAATTAAACAAATCATTGTTTTTTTTTCAAGGAAAAAAACTTCCCTCCCTGAACTTGTATATATATTCTAATAAGCTAACTTCTCAATTTAAAGTTGGAAAGGTACCAGGTTAACTATTCAGATCTGAACTGGAAAGAGAAGTTGCTAGACAATGCATATATATTTAGCCCGGTAGATGATCTCGAATTCTCTAAATTTATAATATCATTGTGAGAATTAAGGCTATTATCAGTGTTGAAACAATTGTATTACAATGAGTGATCAAGTTGTTTGGAAAAATCTTCCGATAGAGCTTGTTAAACTTACAGCACAAAGGTTAGAGTTTGTGGATGGTGTTAGAAGCTTCTCATATATCTGTAAATTATATATCTGTAAATCATGGGAACTTGTGGTTTTGGAATTGGAACCGACCTTGTTCTCGAAATATCCCTGCTTGCTCCTTGCAAAGGATGTGGGAAAAGATTTAACTGTAGTTAAGGTCGGTAAGCTTGAAGTAATTCTTAGTGAGATGGACGATCTTGTCGATTTAAGTAAGTGTTCTAAAGCAGATGATCTAATCCGTGGTATAGACGATTTGTTTATTAACACACTACACCATAGATTGCTTATAGCAATGCCGAGAAAATATTGCACGCTTTCTTTATTCTTTCTCATATGCACGCTTTCTAGTCATGCTTTGTTGCTGGAATTCAACCGCGACAAACCTTTGGAATGTCAGGCTTTGTTTTGGGATTCAACCGCGACCAGTGCAGTTGCTGCTGATGCTACTTTTCCTGCTATTGCCAAGTTTCCTTTAAACTCCAGCATTCAGGAAAATAAAAAATGAGATAGGCAAGACCTCGAGCAACTTGTGTTTGTAACAAAATGTACTGTTGCAGCACTTAATGAAATCATGTATTTAGCAATGTACTTGAGTCATGGTTCAACAAATTTTTTTTGACATAACCCCTGGTTTACACTCTTTAAAAGTTCAAAGAGAATAAAGACTAAAGACTAATGGATTTTACTTCGTTGGTTCTAAGATTCAGATTATTGTAAATTAATATATAAATATATTATATATTCTTGGTATCAAATCAGTTAATCATTCATAATAAATGGCAACACACACAAATTGAAACTAATCTATTTTATGCATGAATTTCAATAAGTACACCATATTATGTATTTTATCTTATTAGAAAGTTTGAGTACCGCATTCATAAGATCCATTAATTATTCATAATAATTAATTTTTAAGAATACATGATTAGAAAATAAGATGTACCGCATTCATAAGATCCTGGATCTCATACTCCATCAGATTAGAGCCCACTCTTTTTAAGATTATACATTGGCTGAAATTTAATTGCTAGGTGTTGTAATATTGTCTCTTTATAATATGCAGCAATTGAGTTGAGTTGATATATTTAGTATGAAATTGATAGGATATCAGTAATTGACATGTTTGTATGATAACTAACACTATAATTTAAAGAACCATGCTTTTAAAGTTTACTGCTGATCGATCTGAAACGCGCGGATGTTTACACCTGATGGGCTGTAAGTGTGTACCAGTGATCAGAATATCTGAACTATATTTTACCAGCAACTGGTCCTCAGCGGAGTGCCTGCAGTAAACTGATATTCCAGATATACCATTACAATAGCAGTAACAACCTCCTGATATCATTTAATGTGACATGACAAACTAGATAGCTTTATATGTGTATATATTTTTTTATTTTTCAAGATAGCCAAAGTGATGAAAAACTACAAACAACACATTTGACATACTTAAACAAGCATACGTGAAAATTCAACATAAACAGGACAAACAACTTCAATTAGGAGCTAATTTAACTGTCTTCGAGCAATGTATATGGCTGGAGTTTGACATGAAAATGTGTATGTGTTTGCCAAAATATAAAAGGACTATAACATTTCAGATTCAAACTCGTCTAATAGCTGAATTGTACGCCTAAATTAGCAACTGCAAAAGAAATCAAAACAGAGTAATAAATAGATACAAATATATATAGCATAAGCAGCATCAACATAGACACGCTAATCTCCATCGAAACACTAGAACTCAATCATATATAGCAGCTGAGCCCAATATATCCAGTATGGCAGCAGTGGCGCAATATTCTTTTCCATTTTCAATAACATCAAGAACTCAATTATCAACTATGTTCGAACTATACTTACACAAACATGTATCTATATAAATAAATTAAGATACAAAAAAAAGAGAAATGGGTTGAGTAACAGACCAGTAAACGAGGAGCAGATGATCCGACCCTGTTCAACATGATCAACTTTTATGCCTTGAACAATAAAAGGTTCAAGAATTTTAAAGGCATGGAATCAACAATTCTCAATCCAAAAGTTTTAGACAAAATCATAATCGAAGCCCCAAATTTAAAATTTGACTGAAACAAAATCTCAATTAAACCAATTTACATACACAAACATAACCCCGTAAATCAATACAAGAATAACCACTAAATTAAAAATAAACCCTAATTAGAACATACAGCAACATGTAAATCCATCTGAAGGTAGATTTTGAAATCAATTTGGGGAAGAAATACCTTCTTGACTTCTTCTACCTTCAGTGTTCTGAACCGATTCGATTTGAGGTTCTGTGTATTTCTTCGAGTTTCTCTTTTCACCTCAAACATTGATTTGCTTCATTGTTCTTATTTGCTTCAGTCTTCGCCTCAAATACTGAGTTTCTCAATCGATTTGCTTCAGTGTTCTTGTTTGCTGTGTACCTGTTGATCGAGTGAAGTTTATGTTTTAGTCAAATATTGGCCACAAACTTTTTTAATTGTTTATTTACTTAGCCGCTTGTTTTAGATAAAGCGGGCAAAAAAAATTGAAACCCAAGCTCGGGAAAATTTTTGGGACCCAAAATTTTGGGATTAATTGCAACTTTTATCTAAACTCGTTGCAGTAAAATAAAATTTTTGCACAAATTGTACTCATCTGTAACAATTTTTAAAAGCATTACAATATCTATAAAGTTGTCAAAATTTTTCAAGAAATAGCAACAATTTATGGACAAATTTTTCAAAGGGCGTTGCAATTGGCAATCTATGGTGTAGTGACAGGAGTAGTATTCGTGGTTGGTTCAGTCTTGCATCGCAAAAACTGTACAAGCTAAATTTGCCAGAGGCTACACACAAATTGATATTTGAAACAAATAACGAATGGTAATTAACAGTAGGTAGAGATTTTGAAACCAATCTTTTGAATCCACTGTCGAGGAACCAAATTCAACTTCTTCCTACGCCTATATTTCCTTGTCATGACAAATACAAATATGATGATTATCAAGACCTCCACATCAAATTTATCTCTAAAGTTGCTACGTCTTCAGAGTTACCAACAAAAATTGAGTTACAATATTCATCGTCCCATAATAATGGTCAGCTGCACAGAATATGAAATACTGGGTTTAACTAGATTAAGAGACGAGTTTTGAACAAATGTGAATTTGGAATCTTCTGAAGTTGAAATTGGCTTCTAAGATATTGTTTACCACAAGGAAAAATTCTACGCGATAAATTCCGATGGTAAAGTATTCATGTGTGATGTTGATCATTACAGCAATAAAAAAGAAAGGTTGCCAAAAGGCAAAATGATTACATCAGTTCATATTGAGAAGAAGAAGGATCGTAATCAAAGTTATTTGATTGAATCATTATTTGAATCTCATATGTGGCTAGTGTTGCGTTCTAGGGAGGGAGAATTGTTCAAAGAATTTTCAGCATGTAATATGGAGAGCTTTATCATCATACGGTTAATTTCAAGGTTTTCAAGTTGGAAGTGAATTATTCCAATTCTAATGATGTTATTCCAACATGTACTTGGACACAAGAAGTAAAAGACTTGGGAAACGAGACATTATTCATCGGAAATGCTTCATTAAAATCAGTGGCATCATCAGAATTCATAAAATCAAATAGTATATACTTCACAGATGATTCTCACCAAATGCACGATTTAAGTGGAGGTCATGATATGAGAATTTTTAACCTGGAGACCCGGAAAATCTAGCCTCATTTTAAGGGATATCTATCCATCATTTTTCTCCATCACTTTGGTACATTTAAATAATTAAGCATAATAGTTTCTTCTCTTCTATATTTTTCTTTGTTCTCTGTTCTTTCGGATTTAGATATGTTACATGCAAATTTACTATTGGGTTCAAACTTGAATTAAAAAATGTACTATAATACTGTTGTTGAATTATGGTAAATTCATATTTGAATCATAATATGCAATGTGGTTATACCATACTGAAGTTCAACCAAATGATGGATTATATCAGTAAATTAGGAGTTAAGGTGATCATCTAGCAACAAGTGATGAAAATTAGACAATTCTACTTGCACAGCCACCGCTCTCTCAAGTGCCCGCCAAACAACTAAATTTTTATTGATCAAGTAATTTTCAAAGTGAGTTGGGGAAAAACTTCATAACTAATTGCACAACGATTATGAACTTCTTAGTACCTCTTGTTAGATATAATCAACTAGAAATAGAAGAGTGAATTAACGTGCAAGACAAAGACAACGCTCCCTAAGTAATCTGCGATCCACTAACTACATTTAACCTTTCAAGAGCTTTTGCCACAATAATGTTTTCCTGTGTAATGAAATTGTGTTCTTAGAGTCGAGACAAAATTAAATACGTAAATTAAAATTATATAAATAGCAAGTGTTACTTTCCTGTGTCTTGAAATATAAGGCATGGATTCGTAACTGAATACATATGTGAGCCGGCTGCTAGCAGAATTGCAGAAGTTGTCGAAATTCCTATTCTGGTTGCAATGATGTTCCATTGACGAATATGGTTCTTTTACCTTGACAACTTGAAGTACTACATTTTTATCTAGATTGTCATTGACTTTCTAATACAACATACTGCTACCCAAATTTAGTCAATCTATCAACTATTTGATTCTTTCTAAAATTGCTAAACTATCTAGCTACTTTTTTTTTTAACTTTTTCATCTGCAACAGATAAGAGATTCTTCAACTTTTTCATCTGCAACAGATTAGAGTTTCATGTATACCAATTTATTCATATTTATATTTCAAAATATGATAAATTTAAAGGAGTCACTGATTGCCTTTAAACCATCACGTATATACAAACTTTAAAAACATATCCAAGTTTTCGCAGGAAGGTGTCCCTCAACAAGGGATTTGATTGCCTTAAAAATTTATCTTTTTGGTCATACTATGAATCCATGATAGTTCAATACGAAACATTCTTAGAAGGTATCTTAATTGGTCACCATAATGTTTTACCTAATCAACTAAATATCACAATCCAAGAAAAAAAAAATTATAGTAAAAGAAGTATTGAACTCAACACTAAACCTTATTGTGTGCTTCTTCATAGATATATACTAAGCATTTAAACAAATCAACACCATTCTTCTATACGACTGTCTAGAGAAACGAAAAGTAACTGATCATCTTTGCTAAAGATCCTAAATACACTTAAGATCAAAAGTAGTTTACAACACAATTCACTTAAAATTTCGTGAGCATACTTTATATGGTAACATATACTCAGTAAGCAAAGGAACACTATATATATAGCATACCCCTTGATTCTTCAACTCAACATTAAAAACATAACTAGACAATGAAATCATAGCTAATACTACTTTCTTCAACTTGAACTAAAACAAGATGACAATTATAGCTTCAACCAAACTATTTATTCTGACAGCGCTTCGGAGTATAGTTGGAGCCACCTTCTTCACCATCCATTTCTTCAAATATAGCCTTGAGGTTGGTTACTGAGATAACACATCCACACTCCTCGTTATAATAGTAAAATTCGCCGGAGCTTAAATCAATGTCATGAAATGTCTTACAGCAATCTACACACAAAAAAATAATTAGTGGAGGTAATAAAGAGTAAAAAAAAAAAGATGTGTTATGCACCTTACAGTTTGAGTTTTACATTCATTAGAAAAATTACAATCAACCTGCTTAAACAAGCTTGAGTTGATCTCCATCAGAGGTACATAAATCTCATTTTAACTTGGCCAATTTTTCTTAGCACCAGCGACGCTAACTGCAGCACTAAGTGAGCAACCCTTGCACTAAAATCAAATGATTATCAACTTGTAAAATAAAATAGGTAAATGAAACTAACAACCAGGAGAAAAGTTTCAAACCTTCATTAAATTGGTAGGTGCTCTTTTGATGTCAAACCATTTGACATCCGGAACGGCTGTGATTATTTTTGGCTGCAACTATTTACAAATAGTACACTGCAACTATAAAACACAAATATAGATGGTTAGAAAAATACATACACAAGGATAAAAAAAGACAAATGATATGTATGTACAACGTTCAAGTAGAGTCCAACATTAGGATTATTGGCCCTAACATCAAGCTCCAACTCAGTGAGGTTGAGTAGATGAGCCGAGACCTTCAACAAAAATTTCATATTTCTCTACTTTATCTCTCTGTTTTCTGTTAGTACTCCTGTGTTGTGTGTGTTTCTTTTTTTTACTACAGAGACGCTCTTTAAATAGGAGCACCACCCTAGTATGCCCCTTTGTTTCAAATTTTTACAAGTAACCCAAGTTTAAAAATTAATTATTTACTTTCAATTTTCATATCCCTTTTCATCGAAAAAATATTTAAATTATAAATTTTGTAATTTATAATTCAATTTTTATTGAATTTTTCTAAATCTATTAGATTTTAAAATATTTCATGCAACCCTGAGTGCAGCTCATGTGTAAAACAAGCTAGACTTCTTCATCTTTTTCCATTTACCTGCTTGTGTTTTTCTCAACCACTTGTTGGTATTATAAAATCGTTGCAGAAATATATTATGATATATTCTATGATACTTAATAATATTAATAATGACGTACGATTAGATTTTATTTTAGTTTTTTTGAACCTCCTTTCAATAAAAAAAATTGGGCCAACTACACACTTTACTAATAACATAACTATACAACATTCAACATTCAACATTAAAACAAGGAGTATGTATATAGCATACCCCTTGATTCTTCAATATTCAACATTAAAAACGTAACTAGACAACGAAAACATAGCCAATACTACTTTCTTCAACTTGAACTAAAACAAGATGACAATTATAGCTTTAAACAAATTATTTTTTCTAACAGCGCTTCGGAGCAGAGCTGGAGCCACCTTCTTCATCATCCATTTCTTCAAATATAGCCTTGAGGTTAGTTACTGAGACAACACATCCACACTCCTCATTATAATCGTAAAATTCACTAGAGCTTAAATCGATGTCATGAAATGTCTTACAGCAAATTACACACAAAAAAATAATTAGTGAAGGTAATAATGAGTAAGAGAAAAAGATGTGTTATGGAGCTTACAGTTTGAGATTTCCATTCATTAGAAAAAATACAATCAACCGGCTTAAACAAGCTCGAGTTGATCTCTATCAGAAATACATAAATCTCATTTTAACTTGGCGAATTTTTCTTAGCACCAGCAAAGCTAACTACAGCACTAAGTGAGTAACCCTTGCACTAAAATCAAATGATTATCAACTTGTAAAATAAAAAAGGTAAATGAAACTAATAACCAGAAGAAAAGTTTCAAACCTTCATCAAATTGGTAGGTGCTCTTTTGATGTCAGACCATTTGACATCCGGAACGGCTGTGATTATTTTTGGCTGCAACTATTTACAAAAAGTACACTGCAACGGTAAAACACAAATATACATGATTAAAAAAAATACATACACAAGGATGAAAAAAGACAAATGATATGTATGTACAACCTTCAAGTAGAGTCCAACATTAGGATTATTGGGCTTAACATCAAGCTCTAACTCAGTGAGTTTGAGTAGATGAGCCGAGACCTTCAACAAAAATTTCATATTTCTCTACTTTATCTCTCTGTTTTCTGTTAGTACTCCTGTGTTGTGTGTTTCTTTTTTTACTACAGAGACGCTTTAAATAGGAGCGCCACCTTATTACACCCCATTGTTTAAAATTCTTACAAGTAGCCCAAGTTTAAAAATAAATTATTTACTTTCAATTTTTATATCCCTTTTCATCATAAAATATTTAAATTATAAATTTTGCAATTTATAATTCAATTTTTATTGAATTTTTTCAAATCTATTAGATTTTAAAATATTTTAGGCAACCCTGAGTACAGCTATGTGTAGACCTCTTCATCTTTTTCCATTTACATGCTTGTAACCACTTGTTGGTATTATAAAATCGTTGCAGAAATATTCATGACTAGGACTCTAGAAAGGAGTACATCTTGAATCAGAACCACATATTTTTTTTACTATGTTTTACCATAATGAAATTGACAACTTTAAAAAGAGCCTCCTAAAGCCTTAAATAGTTACTTGATAATGACATTTTTTTCACACCCAATGCTTCTGAGAGAGAGAGAGAGTTAAAGATGCTTTAAAAGCTGCAGCTTCTGTGCTAAGTAGAAAAATGGCTAGCTTGTACTACTTCACAATTTTAGACGCTTCTTGCCATCCCAACTTGTTGACTAGTAATAAAATACACTTTTTCTTCTTTTCAAATACATTATGAAGTCATTTTGATTAGGAAATTATAATCCGATTAATGAGAATGAGTATAAACGTACTGCAATCTCGAGTTGTACCACTGTTGTACCACTGTAAAACGAAGACGAAGTGCTTGATGAACTCTAATGTTTACAAAGCCCAAATGTCACCTGTGACTTCGAAATGGTGGACTTTGAAGTTTTTTTTTTTTTTAATTTTGAGTACATTCCCCGGTAGAACACTTATTAACTGATTGTTTCGCTAATATTTACATTTGCAAAAAAAAATGATTTTTTTAATACAATTGAATATGTATTTTGTTGCGTAAACTTTGAGGAATATGACACTTGCAGAAATACACAGTGCAGTTCATAAATTAACTTAGGGTCGGCGACGGGTCGGATCGGGTCTGGTTTCTTGAGATCCAGACCCGATCCATTATATTTCGGTTCGGATCGGGTCCGGGTCCGGATATCTAAAACGAAGATCCAAATCCGATCCTTCGGGTTTTTCGGGTATCAGGTCAGGTTCGGGTTTATTTCGGATACTTATAAAAATAAAAATTGAAAATTATGTACCTATCAAAAAAATGATGATTGATTTTTTTTTTTAATTTAGGAATATAAAAAAGGACTTCACATGTTTTATTTAGCACAATAAACACTTAAAACATGTTAGTTTAATTGTTTACGATCATTAAACTTATCTTTTATTATATTTTGATTATTCAATGCATAAGAATTAAAAAAAATGCAATATTAATAAAACTGAATGTAAATTCTGTATAACGGATATAAAATTAAATAAAATATTAATATACATGCCTAATAATATATATTAGGGTTTCGGGTCTCGGGTCCGGATCGGGTTTGGATCGAGTCTCGGGTTTCGGGTCGGGTCTCGGGTGGGGACACCTAGGATCCAGATCCAGATTTTTTCGGGTCCAAAAATAAGATCCAAACCCAGATCCAGATCCAAAAAATCGGATTCGGATAAATCCAATCGGGTCGGAACGGGTAGGGTATCCGTTGGGTCGGGTAAAACTGTCATCCCTAAATTAACCGTACAAGGTAACACAAGTAGGATGGACTAACATTTAACTTATCCCACATTTCTTTTATTCGGCCCAAGGCCTAACAGTGTGCACAAGTGGGCTTATTAAGATAGCCCAATACACACTTGCTAATCTACAGCCAACTTTGCTTCCGTATCTTCTTATCATTATTTGCATTAGTTACTTCTAATTTGTTTTCCTTTTATAATTCATCTTTCTTATTCCTTTTGATTTTGCCATCTTTCTTTTCTGCACTTGTTGTTGCGTTAATCAGGAAGTTTACTGATTTTTGAAAAAATTACCAAATTTCGGTTTAAACAAAAACCAAATTGAACAAAAGCCAATCTTTTCATTTTGGTTCATAAATAATACTTAATTTATCTCTCTCATTTCTTTACATTTCGGAGAGAGTGTCCGACACGCATTTTAAAGTACATATATATTATAGTTTCGTAACTTATTTATTTAATTTTTTTCTATGAATAAAAATTTAAATATTGAATTTCTATCTAAAAACATAAAATCGTACAAATAAGTTACGAAACTATACTTTATATGTAACTTGTCTGTTTGGGAGCGTCCATTTAAGCTACTTATAGCTTATAAGCTCGTTACAACTTATCGACAAGTGTTTGTCTACCCAACTTATACGTTGAAGTTATAACTTATAAGCTGATAAGTTGGAAGTTAGTAATGACGTACTTTTTTTCAACTTAGTTAATTTTTTTGTTTTTTTATTAATTTTGATTTTAAAATATAAGTTTTTAATATTTTTCTAATTTAAAATTCACGAATTAAAATAATTGTATTTAATAGTTATTTGTTTAATTCATTTAAGTAAAAAAAATTCTGACTTATTAGTAAATTTATCTAAACACTTATATAACTTATAAGTATTTATCAACTTATCACTTATTCATTTTAAGTTATAATTTACTTATTTTAAGGTAACTTATCACTTATTTAGCACTTATTCATTTTAAGTCATAATTTATTTATTTTAAGGTTTCCAAACAGACACATATTACCATCTAGTTAAAGATTATCTCAAAATTCTAAAACAAATGTTTGACCAATAGCAAACACAATTGTTCCTCCGAAAAAAACACCAATAACCTACAACATGTTGAGAAGCTCGTCTTTCTTAACATTCAAATCTTCATTAAAGAGGCCTGCAACCAAACAATTAGATGAATTCTCTGGTAAAGATTGCCGAAAATAAGTAGATGCTCAGATTATACATCAACAAGAAACTCCAAACTTGCAATATACATTGAAAGCTAAAAATTGTGCTAGACCTCCTAAATCGAGGGAAGCACTGAGAGAAAAGGAAATTTACAACAATCCAGTCCAAGGTTACACAGGTTTGAGGGATATTAATATGTGTGCAACCATAGTTTACATCACAATAAAGTAATTAAACGATACAAAGTTGATGAAATTTGCATTCTATTATCATTGGTTACACAAACACATCCGTAGCCGCTTGCTTAAGAGTCAAACCAAGTTTTACAAATATACACATTTGCTAATGTAATGCAGGCTAAAATTACTACATAACCGAATTTAGTTCCACGTTAAAAATGTAGGAAAACAGCTCGCTAGAAGCTATCACTTCAAAAAGACGAGGACAGACACGATGTTAGTATACTAAATAAGAACTACAAGACGCTTAAATAATAATTTTTAACCCCAATGGATTAAGGAAGATGAAGTGTTGAAGGAAAAAAATTACAGAGCAACTAATGCAAATCACACATGACATTTATAAGCTAAAAAGAGAAAATTGAGTTAGAAATAAGAAGATACGGAAGCAAAGTTGAATTTAAATTAAAAAAATACAGATGCAACTATGCAAGCACAAAGCTCTGTAATTACAAAAACCTTGTTGAGACCAATAGAGCAAGATAAACAGTAAAGGTGGAACATATAATTATCTGATTTGAAAGTCCAAAAGTGGACATCATCTGAAACAACAATGGTGACAGATGGAGGGAAACCAGTCGAAACAGAATTAAGAGTGGGAGTAAGGAGGGAATAAGACTCAACTAACCTTCTGCCAGACACCTCGAGGATAGAAACAAGCTCTTTCGTGAATAAGGCATAAGCTATATGATATAAAGAAAAACGCAGTACAGTTCAAAAATGAACTACGGTTCTCAAGTGAAATGTGACTGATGAAATTGTTGACTTACCGTACTTAAACTAAATCCCTCTACAAGGTGACACGATATAACACCAGTACTTGAGGACACTTTCAACTTGCTACATCACAAAGTTTCTACATGTCTTCACATTGTAGGATAAATTCAAAAGATGTACACTTTCTGAAAAGAAGTGATGCACAACAAGATATGGCAGGAGCAGTATTAGCACTTAACAGTGAAATAAGATGGGGAAACTAAGTCATCACAGATGGAAAAAAGAGGCACCAGACACTAATTCTTCATGTTTGTAAGAAAATGCAAGTTACGAGACTGTGTTCCGTGCACAATATAATGTATGTCATTGTTAAGATTCATGTTCTTTGCACATGATTATCACATGATATTGTATGGTTATACACAACCAAAGTAGTCACAGATAATTGTAAGGAATAGACACTTGGAGCATCAGTAATTGTGTATGTGACCAAGTATAGAGTGTGTATTTGGTAAGATTTGGAAGGGTGAACCTCTGATTCCCACTCCAGACTTTGTCACTTCTACAAATACATAGTCATTGATGATGATATATAATTTTTATGGGCACTAAACATAGTCCTTGACAATGATATATAATTATGGTATGCACCAATGTGGTTACTTTTACAAACACAAAGAATTAGTGTCTGATGCTTCCGTTTTTTGTCTCTAAAATTTCTGTGCTAGGTTAGTTTTTCTTCCGTCTTTCATTTTTCGACTGGTTATCATTGTCAACCGGTGCACCATCTAGTTTCTTATATCCCATTGTTCTCTAGACTATATTATACAACTACACCTCCACATTATACGATCTTTTTTCGAACTTACACTTGACTATAGTTTGCAAGACTAAATGTACAATGTTTGTGGAACGAGGACATTGACTTGTCTGATCGATAATTTCTTACATGATAAAAAGAGAGAAAGCATATTTAAAAAATTACCTTAAAAGTGTATACATGTAAGTAGATGGCCTAAAAAAAATGTTTATAGGTAGAATAAGCACAGCATAACAGAAATAACACAAGTATATAAGTTGAATAGCAAATACACAAGTAAACATGATTGATATATGGGGAATTAAGGATCCAGCAAACATAAGCCCAAAACAAGCCATTACACAAATTAGTAGCTATGCTATAAATATACAACATATTACATATATACTCTTGTTAAACCCTAGTTTCCCAAATTGAACACTAAATTCCCAAATCAAAAGCCCCAAATCAGAATCAGACCATACAGGCATACACAATACCGAAAATTTAGTTGAAAAATCCAACTCAGGCCTTTCTTCCAGATCCAAAATTTTTGGGCCCAACAAAAAACTTAGATAAGTCTTTATTGACCCATTATAACTAGCTATCCCTAATGTGCATGAATGTGGTCATGTTCACATGACATTCTGCATTCTAAGTAGCTATCATCAACAGAGTAGTGTTTTGTTTCACTATATCACATAAAATAATGACTACTTAGATATATTTGGGTCCTTTGGGTGGGTAAGAATCAAACCCATGATCTATACCATTTTAACTCTTATTTTGGGTGAGTGAAAGTCGAACCCCATAACCTGAACAATAAGGGATGAGCTCTTACACCGGGATTATTGTATTTAACAACTCATAACTAAATCAATTTTTTTTTTCCGAATAGTTATTTAAAATTTTCTGTTCAAAAAAAAAAATGTTGATAGCACAGTTGATATTTGTTCCAGGTGTCAAATTTAAAAATCAACTTCCTTCAATGTAACTATTTTTAAATTGTTGTTTAAATAATTTATTTTACAAAGTAACATCTTGCTTGATTTTCTACATTTCCCTAATACAACACTTTGTTGTATGATCACTATAGTGTTTGAGTAGTTACCAAGAGATCATAACTAGTGTAGATAAATTTGCGATTCAACCTTTACTCTGCATAATATGATCTGATCTAAATATGATGGGAGCTCTTAGAACTTAGAAGCAACAAAAGGCAATAGTCAAATTAGAGAGTAATAACAGAATCTTTATAATGCACATCTGCTAATTATGTTTCCGAGCTCAAACAGATTTCAAACGATGAGAAAACATCATAAACAAAAACTTGTATATAATACTACCACAGTACCACTTGTTTACAATATTGGCTTTTACATGTACTTTAAGTAAAATTAGAAGCATAATTATTTAAAAAACAAGGTGTAGATGTACAATAAAATGTCAAATCGAACATTGTCTCGAACTATTTCAAGTAAAATCAGAAGTTTAATTATGTAAAAAACAAGGTGTGGATGTACATTAAAATGTCAAACCGAACATTGTCTCCAACTCTTTGCCATATCTAACTTCCTTGAACAATTGCTGAGAATAGCTTCTGATTGATATCCTCCGATCCTGAATCAGGTTCAT
>PHNY01104963.1:21508-36647 GCA_003724115.2 Anethum foeniculum
AGAAAGAGTAATACCTAAAAATTGAAATACGGATGGAAGAATTGAAATTAGATTACAGCCCCAACTCTAAGAAAAGTACCATACATCTAGATGAGCATGATGGGTAGATATAGAAACACATATATCTATGCAGGTGTGTATGGAGTGTACTGGTGTGGTTTTAAAAATTGAGAGAGAGACTTCGATTTACTACCCTATTAAGATTGAAAAGTAAATGGGGTATGGGTAAAGGGGAGGGAGAAGTAAGGGGGAAACCAAAATCGGAAAAGGGGGAAATGAATTTTGCGAGGAGGGAACAAAATATTGGTCCTCCATTTTTAAAAAATTATCAAATTTTTAAGTAAATACTTTTAAGTTTTAAATAATAATAATTTCACATAATTTTTAATATAAAATCATTTGACATAAATTTGAAAAAATCATTTGAAAAAATTAGTTCGTTAATCAGCAACAAATCTTGGGCTTGTACTTTTACCTGATTTTCATTATAAAGTGAAGTAATATAAATCACTAAATTTTTTATTATTTTTTACATGGCTAAAATCAATATATGTTAACATCCGTATGGTTGGATCGTCCAAGAAATTATTTGAAAAAATTATTTTGTTAGTGAGCAAAAAATCTCGTTTTAGGGAGTTGTACTTTTACATGATTTTCGTTATAAAGTCAAGCAATACAAATCTGGAAATTTTTCATAATTTTTTTACATGGCTAAAATCAATATATGTTAACATCCGTATGGTTGGATCGTCCAAAAAATCATTTGAAAAAATTATTTCGTTAGTAAGCAAAAAATCTCGTTTAAGGGAGTTGTACTTTCATATGATTTTTGTTATAAAGTCAAGCAATACAAACCTGGAAATTTTTCATTATTTTTTTACATGGCTAAAATCAATATATATTAACATCGGTACGGTTGGATCGTCCAAAAAATTATTTGAAAAAATTATTTCTTTAGTCAGAAAAAAATCTCATTTTAGAGAGTTGTACTTTTACCTGATTTTCTTTATAAAGTCAAGCAATACAAATCTGGAAATTTTTCATTATTTTTTTACATGGCTAAAATCAATATATGTTAACATCGGTACGGTTGGATCGTTCAAAAAATCATTTGAAAAAATTATTTCGTTAGTCCGCAAAAAATCTCGTTTTAGGGAGTTTTACTTTTACCTGATTTTCATTATAAAGTGTAGCAATACAAATCCGGAAATTTTTTATTACTTTTTTACATTTCTAAAATCAGTATATGTTAACATCCGTATGGTGGGATCATTTAAAAAATCATTTGAAAAATTTATGTGGTTAGTCAGCAACAAATCTCGTTTTATGGAGTTGTACTTTTACCTGATTTTCGTTATAAAGTCAAGCAATATAAATCTGGAAATTTTTTGTTATTTTTTTACATGGCTAAAATCAATATACGTTAACATCCGTACGGTTGTATCGTCCAAAAAATCATTTGCAAAAATTATTTCGTTAGTCAGCAAAAAATCTCATTTTAGGGAGTTGTACTTTTACCTGATTTTCCTTATAAAGTCAATCAAGATAAATTTGGAAATTATTTATTATTTTTTCACATGACCAAAATCAACATATGTTAACATCCGTACAGTTGGATCGTCGAAAAATTCATTTGAAAAAATTATTTCGTTAATGACGAACGAAGCTCGTATTTGGGAGTAGTACTTTTACCTTATTTTCCTTATAATATCAAGTAAGATAAATTTGGAAAAATTTTATTATTTTTTTAAATGGCTAATACGTTAACATCCGTACAGTTGAGTCGTCCAAAAAACTTTTGTAAATATTATTTCGTTAATCAGAAACAAATCTCATTTTAGGAACTAGTACTTTTTCAATGGTTTTTTTAAAACACCATTGTGTTAAGACCTTCTTACAACAGTTTTGTAAAGAAACTGTTATATGAGAAACAAAGCTTATGGAAGGTTCTGGAACGAGGCCTATAGACAATGGTTTCTACGAAAAGATCTTATGTGAGATCAACTAAGACAATGTTTTTTTGACATAAAAACCGTTATGTAAGCATATCAGCTATATTCAATCTAACGGCTAATATCTAGTCTCATTTCAATCGAGGGCTCTTATTTTTCAACATCAGCAATCCTAGTGAAGGCTTCTCCACCAATCACATGAAGCCACCTTATCACGTGGTGCCCATTCAAATTATAAAAGATCTATTTCAAACAACTGTTTTTATCCCGTTGTTTGATGGCCATGAGACAAGACTTTATTAAAACAGTTGTCTGAATTACACAACATAATGCCAAAAACCGTTGTCTAAAGTCACTATAAGTTACCATAGTGACAACGATTTTCAGGCGTTGTGCTAAAGATTATAAACAACGGTGCGCTTTAAGAACTGTTGTCTGACTCGATGAGAGGACGCCAAATAGACAACAGTTTGAAAAAAAGATGGATAACTGTGGTTTGTTCTTATCTCACACAACAGTTATTTGTGCAAAATAAATTCACTGTTGTATGAATTTTTAGGACGACGGTTTTTTTTTAACCGTTGTGTTTCGACTGTTGCATGATCACGTTTTTCTTGTAGTGTATGCGAACGATGAAAATAGAAACGTGAATATATTTTTTTAAAAAAAATAATATGAAAATTAGTGAAAGTATAAGGTCGATTGTGGAATGTTTAAATACGTGCTATATGACTTGTACGTGTCGGATTATGTGATCGATGTATTTTTAAAAAAATTTAAATGCTTTATTATGTGAAAATAATATTATTTAAGATTTTAAATATTTTTATAAAATAAATCGGATGTGGTTAAATTATGGGATTTGGTTTATTACCTCTAAGATATCTCTAGAGACTTTTTAAAAATTATATTTAAATTTATTTTGATGATTTGGTATTTTTAAATGATTTTATAATCATTATTTTGATTCTTTCTGCATTATCTTGTAAAATTCATATAAAATAATTTTTACGCTAAAAAATTATTTTAAAAATATAGGGAGAAATCTAATTTTATTCTCTACATTTTAAAAATAAAATTATATTCATCCCGAACCATTATTGGACAGATTTATATTTTGCAAAGAATTTTTAGTCATATTTACGCTAAAAGAAAAGCAAAAGAGAATTGGTTTTTAATTATGCAATTACTAAACTACCCCTGGGCTTTTAACCCCTATATACCAGACCCCCACCCCTACTCATTAGAAGTATACGATTTTGGAATAGCAGTGATGGCATTTGTATATAAAGTGTTGAAGTATATTCTCACATAGAAAAAACTTAAACTGAGTTAACGATGATGATTAAGAGCGGATTAAAGATTACGACTACACTGTCAACAAAAATACAAGTAAGACGAATGTAGTGGTACATGCTTAGAGCAGAATAAAAAGATTAAATATAATGATCTCATTGAAAGATTGAATAAGGGATGTGAAAAGTGGAGATAGAAACATGTGTGCTAGATTTAGTAGAAAATGTGATTTACACAATGATATTTCCGCCAAAATTATTAGAGAAGATTAAAATATATTCAGAATAATTAATGATGCATGAGGAGTACATATTAACAAGAAAAGAGATAATGAGTCAAAAAGAGGATAAAGGATTTATAAGGTTTTCTTTACATATTCTGAATCCTAATATTGTTGTATTAAGGAATGAGATTTTGCACGACGCTCATAGTTCAAGTTCTTCTATTTATTCCTAAAGTACTAAAATATAAAAAGACCTGAAAGAGAACTTGTGGTAGCCTGATATGAAAAACTGAAGTTGTAGAATGGGAAGTAAATGTTATATTTTCCAAAGAGTTAAAGCTGCACATCAGAGACTAGTAGATTACTTCAGCCACTGGATACCTCAGAATTAAGGTGGAAACATTTTGTAATCAATTTCGTGGTTAGATTTCCAAGAGCAAGAGCTAATCATGATACAGTTGGGTAATTATAGACTTATTGACCCTGTCGACAATTTTCTTTGATTAATAAATGGTTCTTATTTGACAAATTGATCAATTATATTTAGCCAAGATAGAAATGTGTCATGGGATTCCAATATCTACTGAAATTAATTGAGGTCCCTCATTTAACTCGAGATTTTGAAGGATGTCCCAAGAGTGCTTAGGCATTGAGATACATATGAGTTATTCTTACTAATCACAAGCTGACGGCCAAGCGAAAGAATGATTATATAGTAAAAGAAATACTAAGAGTTGACGCTTTGGTTTTGAAGTCAACTAGGGATGTGCATTCCTTGTTAGTAGAATTTTGTAGTTTTGGCTATATGTGGATATGAGTATGTTACTCTATGAGGCTCTGCGTGAGAAGAACACTATTATTCTCGAATGAACTCAGAAATATTTTGATCTAGAAGTATATTATGAGAAAGATCGGATGAAGAAGTGTTGAGTGTGAATTGAGCAAGAAAATTATTATTATTATTATTATTATTATTATTATTATTATTATTATTATTATTATTATTATTATTATTATTAGTGTGTATGTGAGAGTTTCACCCTGGTGAACACCTACAATTGATGCAAAGGAATGAAATGTCTAATGGCAAGATTTGTTATAAATTTGGAAATTCGTTCTCGTGACGCGAAAGGTCAAATTATGGATGTGATATGAGTACGTGTATGAGTAATCTATAAGAAATGGTCAATGTCAGAATTCTTTTCTATATTTCAGAAGCGTAAATTCTTATTGATTTCTAAAGTAGTATGAATCTGTTTTATACTACTAACTCTCTTTTTCAACATCATTGTTTCCTCAAAATTTTTGTCATCCTATTGAGACAGACGATGCATATGGAATGACTATTTGTCTTTGTGACAAAAAGTCCGGTGGGACGCCACCTAATTATGTGTTGTAAACTATATTTTACTAAGATTGGCCATCTTATGTACCAATATAGTTGTTCTCAGTCATATCAAAAGTATTTTCATCTTTTCTTCATTCAGAAATGATTCATTGAATTACAATTTCCATTAAGTGTTCTATAACAATGATTTTCATCGGAATGTTTTCAAATCTAGTGTTAGGTGCGAAGTACGATCTTGTATTCCATATTCCTTTTGTACAACAGAAATAAATGTAAACTGTAAGCACACCACTCTATGAGGTCCTAAAGCGCATGTGAAGTTGCTTGTAAGCTGACATTGCTTTCCCATCGGCACCATAATCATAGTGTACCGTGAATTGGGTTTAATTGTTATAGTTCGAGGATGAACCATATAGCAGGATATGAATCCTTAAAGATTTAGCCTGATTTGGCATATGTAGAGTAGTCGGCAAAAATATTAGACCGGTAAAGGAAGACGCTTAGAAATAAGATAGTGCCATTAGTAAAAGTTTTGTTAAGGAATCTTAGAGTTGAGGAATCGACTTGGGAACTTGAAAGAGTAATGCTCGAAAAGTATCCCTATTTGATTACCTAGACGTGATTCTGGGGACAGAATCCTTTTAAGGGGGGAAGGGTGTAATATTCTGGGAACTCACTTATATATTTGAATGTATTATGTGAAATTATATGATTTTTGTGAAAATAGAGAAGGAATATATAATATAATATATTCCAGTTTGACGAGTCACTAGGTGAAATATGATTTTTGTGCTAACGGTTAAAGAATAAAAAAATGATTATTCATGAGGATGAAAGAAAAATGAGTGCATATGATTTTATGGGAAAATATGTGAATATATGATTATGTGACCGGTACATATTGATATGGTTAAAAGAATGAAGCGAATGTATGACCGATAAGGGTTATTGGATTTTATGCGAAGGATGAAAATAGAAACGCGAATATATTTTTTTTTTAAAAATTAATATGAAAATTAGTGAAAGTATAAGGTCGATTGTGGAATGTTTAAATACGTGCTATATGACTTGTACGTGTTGGATTATGTGATCGATGTATTTTTAAATAAATTTAAATGTTTTATTATGCGAAAATAATATTATTTGAGCTTTTAAATATTTTATAAAATAAATGGGATGTGGTTAAATTATGAGATTTGGTTTAATACCTCTAGAATATCCCTAGAGACTTCTTAAAAATTATAGTTAAATTTATTTTGATGATTTGGTAATTTTAAATGATTTTATAATCATTATTTTGATTCTTGAGCATTATCTTGTAAAATTCATATAAAATAATCTATACGCTCAAAAATTATTTCAAAAATATGGAGAGAAAGCTAATTTTATTTTCTACATTTTAAAAATAAAATTGTATTCATCCTGAACTATTATTGGAGAGATTTATATTTGCAAAGCATTTTTAGTCATATTTACGCTAAAAGAAAAGCAAAAGAGAATTGGTTTTTAATTACGCAATTACTAAACTACCCCTGGGATTTTAACCCCTGTATACCAGACCCCCACCCCTGTTCTCTCACAATCTCTCGACTCTTCTCGATCTATCTACTATCTCTCTCTCAGTATTTCATCTCTCCTCCTTCGATTTTTGGCTAACTTGTTAAATTGAGGCCGGACTTTTGCTCTTTTGCTTCTCCTAAACACTGATATATACTTGTATATGGGTATAGTTGTATGTATAGTTTGAATTTTGAAGAACCCATTTCGGGTTGGGTTCGAATTCTCTGATTTTGCTTCAGTTTTGATGAATTAGCTTGTGTTTGTGTTGTTAACAGCGATTATTGGCGTAACCCGTGACTGGAGACCCGATTTTTGGCACCTCCGGGTTTTGCCGCCGCCGGCCGTGAGCTCCGATGAGCCGGCGGGGACGATGATGGCTTCCTGAGTCCGAAAATAATATGATTACTTCGTTTACTTTCGAACCTCGAGTTGTATGTGGGTTATTTGGAATTTTCAGATTTTTCTTTTTCGTTAATGTTCGGTATTTGTTTGTTTATGATGAAATTAATGGGTGATTATTCGATTACATTTTTTTGTAATTATATAATGGGGAGGTTGATATCGAATCCGATTTTTCTAAAAAGTTTAAAGAAAATCTTGTTCGGTTATGAGGTTTAAATTCAATTTATGTGATTATATGTAATGGGTTGTTGCTTACTAGCTTTAAAACGAGATGAATATATATGTTTCTGAATTTTTATAATTTTCAATGGTGAGTTATGAATATATGATACGGTTATGATGAAAATTACGGGTTGGAATTGAACTACATACTTCGTATGTGGATGCTTGTTAGTAATATTGAATTTATATAAATTTTCAAGTTAGTTCTTGATTAGTTGGTTCAAGTTTCAATTAAAAAGGGTCGTTAAATGTAATTATGTGTAAGTGCAAGTATATGTGTTTAATTGTGGAATTTACGAAATGATTGTTGTAGAAAATGAGATTTACTAAATGATAGTATGAATATTGATTGTTGGTGTCGGCTTGGAACCGACTTGGAGTTAATAAAATAGAGGGGGTGCTGCCCGATTTTTTTATAAATAATAATAAAATAATATAATAATTTCTAAAAAGGAGAGGCCCACTTCTAGGTTTTATTAATCTATTTCTTTAGTACTAAAATGTTTTCAAAAATAGTTTTCCATATCTAAATGACTTAATTTCATTGGTTATAGATTTTATTTAGTTAATCCTTATTTGATTTAATTAATCGATTAAAAAGAGTTGGTCGATTAATTTTATCGACTAATGGTTAATTAAATATTAATCGACTCCAATTAAGTTAAGTTATTTTTTTTATATAATGCTTTTCAAAGTAAAACCCTTTTTTATTTAACTTTTATTAAATCTGAAAAAAAAGGACCTATTTACATGACTCAAATGGTTTTATATAGATAAGGGAGTTTTCAAAATGTTTTTGAAACTAGTTACTGGATGACTTGACGTGACTGCATGTTACCAGCTACGTGTTGATTGTATACGTAATTGCAAGTATCTGTATATGTAAAGCATATGTATGATATAACGTACGGGTTTACTTTATGAGATTCGAATGGGTAGTATAGAGTAGACGTTCAGGGTGGATGTCCGATATTTATAAAGATACTCAAGTAGTGTCTTTATACGTGTAGGTCCGAAAAGTGAGGACGTTCGATCTAGGAAAAGAAAGGCCTCGTTAGGTGACAGGAAGTAGGTTACCTGGTCAAGAAGGAAATCAAATGAGGCAAGTAACGTTTCAACCCTTGTCTACCATGTTATGGTCAAATATCTTCTGTCACCTTATGAACAACTTTTTTGCCTGTTTCTTTTCCTTTCAAGTAGCACGTTTATTTTAAATGCAAATGTTCTCAAGTTGATAGTACTTATGATTTCTGAAGTGATGAATTCTTTGGTACACTTTACCACTTATAAACGTAACAAAGTTTGACGAAACTGAAGTTAAGAATGATTTCAGACTTGTAATAGTCTCAATGATTTCAAAGGACGATAAAGATGTAAGAATAAAAAGTATTTTTGAAAAGTGAAAGATTTCAATCTAAATGATTTCTGCGGATTTCTAAAGATGGGAGGCGTAAGTGGCAAAGTAACGTCGGTCCAGCTATATGATTATGAAGACTGGTGAGGGCTGGCACATTATGAAGACCAGTGAGGGCTGGCATTTGAAAGCCTAAATATATTGCCTTACGGGTACCCTATTTACGTCCAGAGGGACTATAAAGTCCGGTATGGGGATTGTACGTGACTGATCACCCGTGCAATCCAGAGCGTTATACACTCCAATCTAATAAATGTTTTATGCAAAGAAATGTCCAAGTGATTGGACTTAAAAAAATGATGAATGAGATGATTATTTCAAATGAAATTCAAGTTTGAATGAAAAACCTATTTGATGTTTTATGTAAAGAGATGTGCAAATGATTGGACTATCATGAAAATGAGATAATTCTCGTGAATGAAAGTAAAGTTTTGCTGAAAAAACTGTTTTGCAAGGAAATGTTTTGATAAAGGAATAATTTTATGAAAGTTTTAAGAAATGAGGGGTTTTTATGAAATAACGAGTTATAAAAATGATTTCTCTAGAAAGCACCGCAATCTTGAATCTCTCCTAAGACTGTAACTCTGGTCTATAATTAGAAACTTTTTATCTTATTTTGTTGAATAGTTACTTTCTAAGCTTTGTAGCTCATGTTTCTATTATCTAACCCTGACAGTTAAGCAAGAAGATGGTAAGACTTATGCGAGCAATATAAAGACCGTTAGCGATGGAATTCTACGGATAGTTAGATTCGCGATGCCACCGTGGGTAGAGGACGTTTTGGTAAACTGCTTTTAGCTGTATATTGTATAAGGAAGCTAATAGGCTTAGTTAAAGCTTGAAAATAAATAAGTTAATTGTATAACTTCATATCGAAGTTATTTGCGGAACTTTGTATTTGTTTGTAATAATTCGGTTTGGTTTAGTTGTAGATAGATGCTTGTTTCAGACCATTACCTGTTTAAGATCCTTGTGGAGTAAAGGGGGTTGAGTATTTGCATTATTATATCCAGAATATGTATGTAAATGTTGAGATGTGACTCCCCGATCTAGACCCTGGATTAGGAGGGTGTCACAATATGATTCTTGTATTTTACATATATAATTGCTCAATTAAAACACATAATTGATTATGTTAGAAGCCATATTTATATAAAGGGTATCATAATTTTCTTCTTGCTTTTCGTGGACAGGAAATAATTTACTTCATATTTTGATCCCTTCTGTACAGATGTTAAATTATAAATGCATTTTTGTGCTTATATATAGTGATCACTCTTGTATATGCGGTTAACTCTCTATAAATAGTTCTTCAGGATAGTTTAATCTTAAATATGTGGAACTTGTTCAGTCAAGTCATTATAATTTTTTTTTCTAGTAAGGCAAGAACTAAAGCTTTCAATCTATCTTACTTTTGTTTAAATTGTGTGTGCTGTTGCTGCCGTGAATCTCGAGAACATGTTCAGTAAATATGCTTTTGTTCCTGACAAAATGACGCTTGGAGATGTGTGGCAGGCGACTGAGGGGAATCGAGTTGTTTTTGACATTATAGGCTGGTTTGTTATTATTACTCAACTTGAAATCCAATGTTTTAAGCTTTTTGCATTTCTTATATAAAACTGTGTTTAAACTTCTGATTGATTAACTTACATCCAATTGTTAAGCTGAAATAGCTTGAATTTGTATGTATATCAAATATACGATTCTAAATAAGGTTGAGTGGGGATTATTTTACATGATTGCAAAAGATGAGCTCATGTGATTTGAGGGAGTTGGTTGCCAAATTTATTGGGAGTCAATTGGCAGGGTAATAGAGAGAAGACTATTTCCAGCATCTTCACACTTCACAATGTCTTTATTAGCAAGGTTAAGATTCTGAAAGCACATAAGTTTGACGTCATTCAAAGACTAATGTATTACAAGAAATGTGGTAGCTGACTACATATGTGTATGTGATTGCAACCCATAAATATGGTTAAATTTTAGTTGGTTGTAATGGTGAATTTTAATTTGTTGTAAAAGTGTATATTTGTATTAATGACAATACTAGTTGGTGTTTTGGCCTACTCTTAGAATATCTATATTAGTTATCTTTTTTAAATCATATCTTACAACATCAAGTTTAATAAAAGTGTTGTGTGTAAGAAAATACGACAATGGCTTGTAAAAGTTTTGTAAAAGTTTTATGAAATAATCATTATGCTTTCAAAAGATAACAATTCAAAAAGTAGAAACCACTGTATAAACTATTTCTTAAAACAGTTCTTAAATTCATGTATACATAAACCATTGTTATGTATACTTTCACACAGTACATTTGCACTAAAATTTTAAAAACCGTTGTGTTACAAGTTTTCAACAATGTTTCTAACTTTTTCATCAGTTACAAGTTTTCAACAATGTTTCTAACTTTTTCATCAGTTGTCTCTCTTGCATTGTAACAAGTGTTGTAAAACTGTTGTGCTATCTTATTCTAACAAAGGTTTAAAAATATGCTAGATAGTAAACGGAAAAATTTGAGATCATACAATGCTAAGATCCTATTTTTCTTTTAGTGATGAGTAATTATATTATTATTAGTAAATGACCGAAAATCAAACCGAAAATCAAAAATAAAAACTTTCCGTGTTTCAACTATTATATAATAGTATTGATAGTTTAAAACTCGAGCTAAGCACATATTTACTTTCATATTGTATAATTTTTCAATTTAATTTGAATTAAAAATTTCAATAATATATCACTAATTTAAATTAATAAGAATTTTAGTTGAAAAAAATATTTGTTTGGTTATTAATAATTATAATATTATTATTTTTAAATAGATCTGTTGTGTTATTTTTGGAGAAAAAGAGGGTTTAGTTATAAAAAATAGGAAAGTTAAAAAAGGAAATTGTTTATTTATTAATAATTATAATATCATTATCCGATTTTACTAAATAGATTTTCCAGTAATATTTTTGAAAAGATGATGTTTTAGTTGAAAAAATTGGAAAAGTTAACGTATTTTAGTTGACAACGGTAATTGACATTTTAGTTGAAAAACGTAATGGGTAAATTATTAATAACAATAACACACATTATCTTTTTTATTTTCTCCAACTAAAACACCTCTTTTTTTTCAAAAATATTAGGAGCAATTCTATTTAATAAAATATTATAATTACCAATAACTAACCAATTAACTTTTTTCTACTAAAACAAAATATCTTTTCAATTTTAATAATATATAACTATTTTTAATCATGTCCTTTAAAAATTTTAAAACCAATAAATTTTGATGTTTTGAAAATTTTAATATAAATTAAATTTAGAAAATCATGTAATATTAAAAAAAAATGTGGGTTATAAGCTATATTAACAAATGAACAAAAATTGAAAACCTAAAAATGTAACTTTTAATATTTATGCATACAGTGTCGTAGACTTCTATAATGTGCAAGGATAGAAAAAAACAGCTTACATAGAATATTTTTAATATTTTTTCTATCTTTATAAAATCAGATAATCTATGTCATGTTATATACGTAAAATATAAAATAATTTGACATGTAAAGGAGGAGCCGAGGAGGCATGTTAAAGCTCAACCATAATCGAAGTGAGGGTATGCACCAAGATTAAATAATGATGCAAGTGAGGGTCAACAATTTTCCATTTATGTATGGATAACTAAGCTAGGGCAACTAAGAAAAGAGACGATAAGTGACAACCTGCGCCGTATTGGCAAGGGCACGTATATATCTTATCGTATTTAAATAATGGACTTTCTTGTCGTCCATGCAAAATAACAATTTTGGTTCATTTGTCCTGGGTCCCTTGCTGGAGAAATTAAGTAGCTGGCCATACACAACACAGTAGAATATATTGATGTATGTATGATTATTTATCAGGAAGCCGCCCTTTCTGGAGAAGACGGTGACAGTGTGTATGAACCTTATCTACTTTCCCATATTGTTCACTAATTTTTGTATTTCAGTAATGTACACGCAATTGTGACGATCTCTCTTTGGTCATCACTTACCAAAAGAGAAAGAAGGAAAAGCAGTCCACTACTCTTGGCCTTGAACTAATAATATATGTTAAATTTATGTCCAAGTTTTTGTACACCCGGAAACTTCTAATTTCCCGCATTTTAAATTACTGATCCGAGTATTAGCCAGAAAAAAATAATAATAAAATTATACTTGACCTTTTTCTAAAAATTGGAATTTCAAATTTGAATACGAGTCTGAATGGTAAACCAGCTCGAGTCGAATTTCGTACTGATTCAATCAACCTCGGCCTAATCCACTAATTTTTTTTTTTACCAAAGAGCTAGGAAAACCATCTCAAACTATATTCATCACACGTCCTCATATGGAGGTAGAAGCACAAGAATTTAAAAATTTGTAGAAAATTTTGAAAAAAAAAATTTACACTTAGGAGGTTACTTTCAAGTAGAGATGCACAAAAGGCACGGCGGGTCGGGCTTTGACCGGGTCCCGAAAAGACCGGGCTTTTGGTCAAGGGCCGGGCCGGGCTTTCAGAAAATATGTAAGCCGTTTTAGGCCCTCGAGGTGGGCTGCGTCAGACTTTTTTTCGGCCCCAGCCTAGACCGGGCCAGGCTTTTTCCGGACCCAAACCAACCAGATCCAGCCTTTTTCGAACCCGAACTAGGCCGGCGAACTTTTTTCGAATTCGATAAGTTTTATAACTTATCATTAGTATAAATTAAATATAAATATATTTATATAGTATAAATTATATATATATATATATATATATGGTAAATGATCCACCAACATGTATATTGTTGATTGTTCATAGATTATCAATTTAATGATAAATTAAAAATTTATTTGTGTACTTAATATACATTTACAAAATGTTAAATAAATAAATTAACAGCCATGAACATTTCCAAGTATTTTTATTTATATTAAGTATAAATATACATACATATATCTGTAAGTATATAATAAATATCAGTTTTATCGGGATTAAATCGGGCTTTTACCCGAGCCGGGCCAAGGCCCGCGATTTTTAAAAAACCGGGCTATCCCCGGGTTATAACCGGACCGCGTCATGCCGGGATTTTGCTGAAAATATAGGGCCCATTGAAGGCCCAAGCACAGATTTGACCGGACCGTGTTTGACCGGGATTTGACCAGATCCGGCCCGGTCAGATTTTTGGGCCTAGACTTTTTGTTCATCTCTGCTGAAAGGAGAGACATCATATGACAAATCACTTGTTATTAAATTAGTGGATCATCCGACAACTTAACAAACTATTCGAATTAATCGATTATAACACTTATATTATGTAGGAGGGGCTAGGTAGTCAATTCGATTCAATCGAATAAATATGTTAGGAAATCAAATATCCAAGGAAGATCAGTGCAATGCAAAAGAAACTTACAAACTAAACTAACATAGATCTACTAATCAAGCACAAAATAAACTAAATTTAACTAAGCTAAGCCACATCCACGAATCCCCCCATAAGATCTGCCGCTGCAATCATCAGTCACCAATATTATACGGTGAGATTAACAAGCATAAATCGGGACCTTGATACTAACTAAATAGTGAGAGGTAGAAATTCAAAAAACTTTAGTTTACATGTTGAGGCAAATCAGATATGCACCGTTAGATCTTCTTAATGAAATGATTATAACAGTCTAATTTAAATATTGAAACAATACACTACTCAAGTTTTCTTATTCGAATCCCACCAACAACATACTTTTATATATATTATTATTTATTAAGATACAAATAAGTTCTTAGGTTCGATTTCCAACAACTACAGGCATTTATATTATTATTTATAAAGATGTAAATAAGTTCTAAGTTCAAATCCAAAGCATTTATATTATTATCTATGAAAATGCGAATAAGATTAATGATTCAAATCTCATTAATTGTATACTGTTTTCTACTATTTAATCTTAACTTAAAATTATATAAATTAAAATCAAAATCAAAATTATGTAATTATTAATTTTTGTATTTAATTATTTATATTAGAATTTTACTAAAATTATGTATAATATATATGGGAGAGTCTTTGTTTTTGCCCTTCTAGGTTTTGGTGATTTGTCAAAATGTGAAAATTAAATTAGAATTAAGTCACATAGAATCCTCCCTTAGATTTCCTTTGTGGCATATTTCGGGAATCGAGTCAAACTAAGTCAAAGTGGTCAAACCTTTCAAAAATACTTTCCGACACAATTTATATGAAATTGACTTAGTATAGATATATCAATTCAAAGATATATTCTTTATTCGGTTGTTTTTGTCAAAGAAAGTTTGGCAACGGTTAATGGCACGAGAACCAAGATATTTCAGACACTGCTTTTACGAACCAAAATTGCCAAATTATTTAAAAGAGTGTTGTTCTTAAATGTTTTACTCTCAAATATATTGAATATATTTTGTTGTGGAATAAAAACTAACGTTTCGTTTGTGATTAATGCTAGGGTTTGTGAGATTCGAGCTTGAATGGCTGCACTCGTGTTCGAGACTGACCAGTCCTTACGAGATGCCTACGTATCTCTGTGTTGTAGAGAATCAAGCAAAAAATGTAGTTCTGAGGATGGGGGTATAGCCCCTTATATAAGCGTGGAGCCTAGGGTTTGGATTAGGGTTAAGAGTCTTGGTGGACAAGTCTCCGTGTTAAAAGGTAAGTCTATCTCTTCTAGTCGGTGGATTCCAGATCCTTCCTTTGAAGAGGTTGTTTC